>JBBPKE010000171.1:0-32414 GCA_038089095.1 Tylopilus orsonianus | reverse complement strand
GGCATCGACCCCGTCACGTGTGGGAGTAAACGTATCATAACAAGAGGTCAAGAATGGTATCGAGCTGGACGAAACTGTCGTGCAAAGAGAAGAGAATGTCTGACCCAATTAGGCTATCACCAATAATCGCAATAATCGAGTCCCCAGATTTGGAGATGAGGCTCGAGAATACCTGGTATCTTCTTGCAGGGACGCCGCAGAAATAGTGTTGGCATGATCGGTATTATCAAGAAGTGACGTGTGATGGCATTCGGACGACGGAGACCCCTTGTATTGTAACACGGGATACCTAAAGGAGAGCGGTGGGATTGACCGGTCGACCCAGGCCACAGCCCTCAGAGATACACGTCCTAGTGCGTAGTCGGTGGATAGTTTACTAGTTCCATCTTCACTTTATGCCATTCATGATCCATGTCGTCTTGCTTCTTGTCCAAGGCGTGGGCCCTGGGAATGCGCACCTTCGAGTCCCTATCTTTGTTGCAATGTCAAATGCTGGTGCAGCCCTAACGTGCCCGCCGAAATCTTCGCCAGATCATGCTGTTTCTTGTCCCGGGCGATACAATCAATCTGACTCGATAGAAAGACGTTGGGATCCAAGCGTGTTTGAATCGTATCATTGTCAAGCGTCGCAAGGAAGGCAAGGGGTCAAGAAAGTGAACCGCGAACGACTGGTTGTCTTCATTCGCCTCATCTCGCCAGTTGGCCATGTAGGAGGAATATCCACTGAAAAGACTCGGCTGACCAAAGAGGGACGGTTCTCCGGCTCCATGTCAAATTGAGAGTGTCATCAATATTTGTGATCAAGGTGATTGCAGACAATGTCAAGGGAGAAAATGGATCAACCACATATCGATAAAATCATCCGATGGATTAGCCACCAGCAGCGGAGAAAGAATGGGTGCGGTTCGAGAACGATTAGACGGGAACTTGGTAGAAGTCATTCTTGCATTCCCGATTGTTCGGAGTCCAACTAACTCTACGCTGCACTGGAAGCTGCCACACAGCAGTGTAGTGGTTGTCGGTTGTGGTCGTTGTGTTTGTACCATGACAGTGAAGAAATCAAATCACTGACCGCTATCGAGAAAGTTACCGGCAGGCGTCAACTCCTCGGAGTCCTAAATTGTCGCTTTTTTGTTCCCGCCGAGAAGGACATCGGAAGAAGGGAATATTTGATTTTGGGACAGTTTCATCGAGCCTGAGAATGCCCCCGTCAAGGGCAGGTTGAGGTGAGTTACAGTATCTCTACCTCTTTGAACGAGGAGACTGGGTTATCTGACGACTAATATTTTTGTAAGAATTCAGCATCCCTTGTACATTCTCGCAAACCAATCCACAACAACGTGTATCCCGGACAGTCGTCTTTTGTCTCCCACAGGATAATGGATCCATTTCACGAGCCACAGCCTTGCAGAGCTTTCTCAACAGCTGTAGATTCGAAAAAAAAGTCACATTGGGATCCTAAGGTGCGTGCTATCACAAACTGTCTGTTCGATATTGTACCTGATATCCTGCAAAGAGCCGAATCAATCTTCTTCAAGCTCAGGCAGGTCATGTGTTAAACTAGCCTATCCTTTCGCTCTCCCGTGCCGTCACTGTCTTGCTGTCTTGACCAATACTCGAGACTAATGACAGCTCCATCCCCGGCATTCCTCCCCGCCGTCCTCGTCAGAAGGCAAGATCGAAACTGTCCACTCCATCAATTGACATCAAGTGGTCATACTGCGTTGGGCCTACCATCTACGAGTCGGTGGCCGTATCTAGGTCGGACGCGCCAAAGATGCGCATGTCGGCGTCAGATGATAGTGTATTGGTTCCAGGGTCCATCAGCTCGGTATATGCACCTGAAAGCGAGTCAGATGTGATCCCAAGACTCGGTTCATGTCATACAATACCTTCTTCCTCCAGGGGCAAAGCAAGGACGGTTGCCAGACATGCAAAAAGAGTCAAGTATGCAGGGATTGTGAACTTCATATCGGTTGGGTGATGTCGTCCGTTGCCTTCTTCTTATTCCTTTTTATACGATGACTGACATGGTGCGCGCGCGCACAAGGCTTCTATTTGAACTGATCCAGTCATGGAGGCGGCGATCAAGAGCACGAGTCAAGGATAGCACGAGCGGTGTTTCGGAACCTTTGCTTGGTCGGACTCACGTTCATACACAGGTCCCATTCCAGTGCGTTACTACCGCGTTCCCAGATCACGCTACATCACTATTCTCCCAGCTTTGCTTTTGCCCGCGCCCGACTTCCGGCTGATCTGGTGTTTCACACAGCCTAGTAGTTTTTCACCTGTGTAGATGGTGTCCTACAGGAGTAAGATCAACCGTGTCTCCCTGTGCACGTCAACAGACGGTGGACCACAGGTTGAATGCCTCATTCGGCATCGGAAAGATCACATTTCAAATGGGTGGATATACTAATTTTCCCGTCACTGCCATCCACGGATATCAAACAAGGGCTGTAGGTCATGATTATGTCACGAAGGAGGTAGCGCTGGGGGCAACATCGTAGTGACTATCGATGGCGCAAGCCATCAATGACTAGTACCGTCTTTTGTCAGCTCTGTCATTACACAGACCAGATATGAACAAGGTGTGATCGTAGCGACACATCATCAGAACCGTCTACATTGGCAAGTCCGAACATTCTATTACGTTTCCACTCTTTAAATCAGCCAGTTGACGACAGCGAAAACAAAAAGCAAACGTAGGTTCAGTCAAACCCGCTCGCTCAGCATACAGTATCTCACCTACACATCAAAGATAGCGAGGTCTGGCTATGAATGTGAGTGGTCATGGCGCCCTCTATATCTGCACTGCCATCATGCGTGTGTCTGTTCAACTATGAGTCACCTGCATGCAAGTTCATTGCCATGCCTACCTTTGGTGCGGTAAACGAAATTCGAGCAGCGACCTCACTGCTCTACAGGATACGATTGTGCTAAGAGTCATCTAGGTCAGTCAGTCCTCGTCACATGGCCCTAGGCTACGGTATACCTTGCAGTCATGGCTAGCAATGCCACCCTTTTCCGTTAGACCATGCGCCAGTCGTTGTGTGCCAGTCGACTCACCAAAATTGCCAGTTATACCCACGAGCTCTAGGACGAATGAAGTTGGATGAGGAAAGACACTACCAAAAGGAGATGATCGTACCGTCGGAACCCAGGAACGCAAAAACCTGTGGGCGACAATGAGCACGTGACAAAGAGTGGAACCTGCAGAGTCCGGACCGTCGGTAATATATTTGACAGAGCCGCTACAGCAAAATACAGCATGCCTTGCGAGCGTAAATGGTCCTTCAAAGGGGATGTAGATGATTGCTTCGATAATCCCACGATGCACAATATGAGCACGAGGAAATCATAGCACGTGGCTTAGACACATAAGATGAACAAAGGCCCACTTTCAAGCCCAATAACGTGACTTACTATACATGAACACGCCTGCGCTTGCTGCAGGATGCGTGAGATAAATAACGCAGATGCCATTTGACCTGTAGGACTTGATATTCACTCCATCTGATTGAGGGATGTAAGCCGCTAGCAAAAAGACTGCAAACAAAAATTGATACCTATCATCAATATGATCAACTGTCCGATAGCAACGAGCAGTAGCAGGAGATGCACAATGCGCGAGTTCTTCCAAATCACCCATCTATGCCCTATGTGAGATGTGGGACAACGAACATGACCCGGACGCACGTGCGAATCATGAGATTTGTTGAGCAAGCTCCTATGGCGATGTTTCCTGATACCTAATGCCGGACTGCTGTTCAATAGAAAAGAAAATAGAGAAAGTTTGGCATACTGATGTACAGGTGATCATCGCTGGCCAAACAGATAAGTAATAGAAAGCAATGGTGATGTAGAATAAGAACTGACGTTGGCAAGCGACATTGACCGACAGGTGACTCATCCCAAGCGCACTGCATGCAAGAATGTTCGAGCTCTCTACTTCATCATCCCCCCATGATACTCACAGTAAAAGGAGAAGACTCAGAATGCCTATCCTTCCAGCCAGGTACGGAATCTCAAAGACAAGCGTCATGGACAACAATTTATATCACAGTGAGGACACGCCTGCTTACTAGTGGCCAGCGGAAAGGTAGACGACCACGTATAACGGCGTATTCCACACCAAAGGACTGCAGATATTCCCACCTAGATAAGTTGCGACTGTGTCAAGCACGCCGAGATCTACAGAGGAGAAAAGACGTACCCGAACACGCCCAGCAATAAAAATGTTATATTCGCATAGGCATCACCGAGTTGAGATTCTACCGTCGGGTTTTGCCACCAGTGAACCATCGTTTGAGCAGCTGACCGATGCTACTCGAGCAGTAGGATTCAAGCAAGTAGTGAGACGACTATCAGCCACGAGTTCAAGCACTTTTTTTTCCGACTCGAAAACGCATGGTTTATCACTGATTTGATATGTGGCAAAGCAAGGGCAATCAATGCCTGCCTTCCTGTGAGGGATGGTTACGCGTCGGTTATGTTTCCGTTTGGGCATCACGAGGTCTGACTGAATTACTTACGGCATTGGGGCATACGAGTCCTCTTTCAAAAAGGTCAAGGCTTCAAGTTGTTCACAGTGTTGCCAGGGTCCAGGTTTTCATTGTCAGTGTGCTGGCCCCTCCTAGGCTCGGATCCGAAGATAATTTTTTTCCCTACGAGCAGGCAAGAATTCAGGACCTGGTTCTACGAGTACGTTGTGATTCCGCCGATTGACAGATGCTTGCAACCCAAAACGAGCTGAAAGCTTTGTATGTCATCCTGATCCGTCTCTGGGCGAGTCCTGCATTGAACCTGACCGATTTCCCGACTCGACTCGGAGTTACAAATATATTGGGCTGAAACAAGTCCGAGAGTCGGTCGAGGCGATGATGATGTCACATGGTACTAAGTGGCACAATAAACGGGTGAGGCCAACTTCGGCTTTAGTTTTATGAGCGGCTATCGTGACTTTCGTCTTTGTATACGCGGTGCAAGACGTTTTATACACCTGATTGAATGTCGATTGGCAAAAAAGGGCCTTTCGTGCGTCGCTTATGGGCCATGGCTGGCAGTAGTTGAACAGCTACAGGAATTGGTCCAGGGTAACTTCAGTGTCAAAATCGAAACACCTTCCACCGGTATGTGTAAAGGACCATGGCGGGTATTGTATTTGAGCTCGGATGTTTTTTTTACCAAACGCTTCAATGAAGATCCACTCAATAGCAGGGCTCACGGAGAACCAACAAGTCGTACGCCGGTGACAAACCCTTCCACCACAGCAGCCACCCCCCAAGCTCCAGGGTCCGGAGGAATTTTCCCATCCTCTGCCGGCACGTAGGATGCCCGCCCGAGCCTCGCTTTCATTCCTCTGGTATTCTCTGCACCTTTCTTTACTGCCTCCACCACAGCTTCGAGATTCAGGTTCCGTGCCATGGCCGTCGTCGATGTCACAGACTCACAGAGTGGCACAAGTGCGTCGATAATTGTTCGGTCACCTGGACGTGCCGGTGTGTGTTGCCCGAGTGCGATAAGAGCCTTTTTTAACGGAGAATGTGAGCCATTCTGCAAGCTCGGCTCTCTGCGCAGTGCAGTCGACCATGCAGTAATGAAAATCGCGAACACTATCAAAAAAAAGATGAAGGTTCGGGTATGAATAGGGGGATAATGAACGTACATGCACCGATCGTTCCGCCCATTGTTCTTTCTAAAATCTCTCCTACCTTAGACACGAGAGAGGCAGGATCCAGCGATTGAGGTCGCAGTTCACCCCGGTCCAGTGCTTCAAGAATTCCTTCCAGCGTCGGTAAGTATTCAAACTTTCTGTGGGAGAAACTGAAAGGTCCTAATCTCACCTTTAGAGCCGCTTGCAAACGTGTGTCCACAGTCTCCATCACCGACGATGGTATCGAACCTCGCCATGTCTAATTCCGCTGCAAACACGCTTTGACACGCGCCTCGTATGCCCATTACAACCTCCTCAGCTGAGAATCCGAGATCAGTCCATGAGTGCCCTCTGGCGCTATGAATGTCTCCAGGCGAAGGTGAAGTGCCCAGAGTGTCAGAACGGAAGGAACTATGGATCAACTGGAGCAAATTGACAGCCTCTTCTTCTGTGTCCTGCATTGTGGGAATGGGTCCAGGCCGTGCCGACCAGGACTTTACCCCAACCCAAGACAGAGCCTCGGTTGGGGCATCGAGGAGGGCAAGCAAATCGATGGCGTCGGTCCCAGTGTTCGCTAAATTGACATTTATGTCAGTAAGGATGGGGAAGAAAAATAAAATAGGTACCATTCACGATCCCCTCGATCCTTGTGACATTAACCAACGATATGGAGAAACCAGGAGCATTCAGAGACGTCATGTAGGATGCGCTATAGATCCTTGCTGGTAGGATCTTGTATATAGCTGCGACAGGTGGGTTATGTTAACTTATCAAAGATGGACTAGGGTTACCCGGTGGGACAAGACTTACCCAGTTCTTTCAGAACCTGTTCCACGACGGCGCCAATCTCAAGGGCTGATATTCCTCCCAAATTATTGATGAATAACACGATCTCGTCTCCCGGACGTATCCAAGTCTCGTTTTCCTCGTACCCCAAATTCTGTTCTGTGTATTGTCATGTTCACCCGTCAGTGAATGTGCCCCCGCGTCAGAATGGACGCACCAATGTGTATATCCGATCCTCGCCAACCCCCACCACTTCTACTGATAACGCCCACCATCTCATTGATCAACCACTCCGGTGAAGTAAGTGACGCGCGACGTACTCCGGGCTCATTGTGAAGCCCGAGGCCCAGTTCGATTTGTCCGTCGGCGATGAGCTCAAAGGCTGCCGAATGTGAGGTAATAGGATTGTCTTTGTGAGCTTACATCATTTGTTGCATTGTTTAATCAGGCGCGCACCAGTGTGGGGTTGTCGGCCAGGAACATGACAATGGCCTAGGGTAGCACCTAAACTCCTGATATTGGCCACCAGGGCGTCGCCAAGCAGCTTTGTTCGTTCGAGTGTGGGCCTAGGAAGTGTAGCGTGGGTGGAGACTGGTAAGGACTGTCAACATACGGCAACTAAGCCCCGAACGGGACGAACAAGGAACTCACCACCATTCGCTCCAAACGTTGCATAGCTGCCCAACACTTTACAAACAAAAATATTCCCCCCAAGTCCCCTCGGGCCCACCAAGCTTGCCCCTGCATTTCCTCCTTGTGTCTGTGGAAGAAGCGAGACATCATCTGCGTTGAGGACGGACGTGATATTCAGCCCTGGGTACATCCCGCGCGCCTGTTCGATCGCAAGCCCAAAGTTGAGTCTATCCCCGGTATAGTTGTTGATCACGATGACGACATCCCTCCCAGTCATCCCTTCCCCATTCTCTAGGCCTGCAAATGCTGCGAATTCGATGGCAGCCACTATCTGCTTGGCACTAGGGCTAGCAAAGATATCACCGGAAACCATAGACGTGAGCATTCCATGTCCAACGTAGCCAGCATGGGCTGGTTCGTGGCCAGCGCCACCCCCTGAGATGATAGCAATGCGGGTGGACGGAGATGGATGGCCCATATAGACCGTCTTAGTCGGTACATGGCTGGATTGCAGATAGGGGTTTTTGTCAAGAGATGTACGTTCATGGGTTTGGAAACATACAGACGTAGGGCTGGATTCTGAGCTACAGTTCCTCGCAGAGAGGCGAGTACGAGACCTTCTGCGGACTCGAAGATGTGTTTGCTTGACATGAATATGTCACGAACGAGATTTGAATAAAGACTATCAAATATAGGGATAGAGGGAGAAAGCACGAGAGGGGGAATTATCTACTAGAACCAGTGTGGGGAGCATGTAAGACACGGCCGGGGACGGAAGCTCAGGAGCTGATCAGCAGACCAGGACACTAAAGCAGGGAAGTGGTCACGCGCCCGGGTGGTACAACAAAGGATTAAACCTTGCGGCTACTAATATTAATGTCGAGATGTTAGATCGTAGGCGAATACACAAGGTACAAATAAATGTAAATACCGTTGGTCCGGCCTGTTCTGCCCCCATGATGTGCCTGCCATTAAAGTTGCCTGGGTAAGCAAACACTTACCGTACCTTACATGGACTCTCTCATGCTGCATATGTTTTGGATCTAAACGGTCCCCATATTGTGGTCAGACCATCAGGTCATCGTTTCCAGGAATCGGTTTGCAGGTTGCACATAAGCCTCGACCCCGATGCTAAATTGGTTTTCTTTCCGGCTATGTCCCTTGCGGTTCCGTTCGGTCAGCTTCAAGAGTTCATGTTAGTAGAAGGTTTATCGAGTCTCTTAGCATCTCGGGATGTCACATTACACGAACTCGATGGGAGCTCGACTCCCTTCTGTGGCTGGGCGCACCTCTTTTGCAGACAGGGTTCCAATCGACCCGTTTCAATTCGCCGGGATGTCCGTTATTTAATCACCTCCAAGTTACAAGTGAGACGCGGGAAAATGTGTGTAGTGGAGTTTTGCCGTCCGTTGACCCTGCAGGTGGTAGGTGGCAGTGACTGGATGCTGAATGAGCATTACCCTGGAAGGGAATCACTCATTCAAATCCACACCCCTGTCTGTGGTGATGTGCCATGGGATTAAGACGCCGATTCCAGAAGCATAGCCTTGCTGCAGGGCCTGCGGAAGAAGTGTCGTGCTAAGTAAGTGGACATGTCTAATCGGGCCGTTGCCAGTCGAGTCATGCAATGATACAGTATTCGTAAGTGGTTATGGTAATTTACATGTGATACAAAACAATCCTAAAGACCTACAAGAACATACTGATGGCTCTTTTGTTAACAGGATCACCTGGGGGGGTCTCTTCGACGTTGCTCTGTAATCTGTACTTTTTTCGCTGGGGCTAGTACTTTCCACTTATCTGAGGCGGAAAAAGAAATAGGTCAACCATTTCTCGTCACCATAACCCTCGAACGAAGAGCTCACCCGCGAAACCAAAGAGACTAGCACCCATCCCATTTCCCTGGTTTTGGGAGGAGGGAGGGGAGGGCTGGTAAAACGAGCCTTGTCGAATGCGGTTTGCCTTCCAGTAGCGGCAACGTTGCTGCTCTGTGGGAAGCTGGCCTTCCGAAATGTGTATCTTACATGATTTTGCGTGTGAGTGATGCATTTCTATAAGCGAATTCGAGAAAGCTCCTACCTTCGTCTTCGGAGCGGAACTTCCTTGGTCCGCTAGTTCAAAAATAAACTCAGACCCTGGCCAATGTATTCTGTTGAATACCCCTAGTCAGCGTCCGATCTTTCTAACGAGCATATCATCTGTGCTCACTCGTAAAAGGCAGTGTTCTCCTCGGAAACGTGCACTTCCTTAACTTGCCACGCCACGGGAAAGTCACTCGCCACCACCAGCGCTTCCTTAGCTATGGTCTTCACTGACAGGAATTTGCCGTACTTGAGGTTTCGAATCGAGTGACCCGCCCCTAGTGGGTGAACTTCCCACTGCCATCATCTGTGAATGGCGCAAGAAGAACAAATAGCACCAATATTACAGACCTTTTGGGTATCCAAATCTTTAGGTGGCATACCTGAGTCATGTCTCATGAGGACGTACAGACCACATTACATAACAAGGAGGTGGGCGAACCTACGACGGTGTGATCACTAGCCATCTCCATCGCGGTGCCACTTTGACGATTGACAAACGAGTATGTCCCACGGTGAATGGGCATCCTCTTTCGGGTGTCCCCGCGAGCGGAGGGCGATGACGAAGTCGTTTGTGTGAACGCTCGCAGAATTGACACAGACATGTTGAACTCGAACTTGCTACGAGGAGGAGAGGAGTCAAGTGGCGGGTTTTTGAACCCTCAGAAGTAGATACCGCAGTTAGCCACGGCCATAGGACATGCAGACACCACATGGTGTCCTTTACAGGAAATGTCGATCAGACACCGAGAGAACATTCCGTGCGCACAATACCACTTGGATCCGTCGCAAATGATTGCAGGCTTACTGAAATTCCGAGTATTGTGGGCGGTGCAAGTTGCAGGCATGGTGCCAGATCGGAACGCAATGTCGCCACTGGAATATCAGAAAGTGCCTGTTCTGATAAGGACCCTGGGACACGTTATCCTCGGTGACACCTTGGGACCGAAGCACCCAAAAGGCGCTGTGATGCAGTGATGCCATCGTACAGTCTTGGCAAAAGTGGCAATACACCCTATCTGATCGATCATTCCGCAAACTCAGGGAGTACATACTGGAGATAAACCAAAACCGCAAACTTGACAGGCCAGGTGCTTCAAACTTAAACGCCGCCCGAGGCCACTAGGCGCAGCATGTCATTGCCCACTCTAGGCTTGGAGAACAGCCTCCAAAGCACGACATAGCTGTCCGTCGCTCATGCCTGCAGAATGGAAGCAGGAAATAGTGGCAGGTGTATTTTATAGTGACAATGATGGCAACAACGTGGCTTGTTCGCGGTGCACTATGAACGGAAGGAGTGTGTTTCTAGAATTCCAACACCGCATCATTTTATGCTATGTCCGTAATACCTCCGCACTTGATTTTTTACGACCTGCATTCCCGGTAGGATGGGCTCCCAGATGATTCTGCATTCCAAAATGCCGACGGGTAGAGAGCTTGCTTGATTCTGTCTTGTCCATTAGTTTATGTCGTATAGCGCGGCATTCAACTGTTTGTTGTATCCATGGCGCTAAATATTTTCACGTATCTAAGCATGAGGGCGGTTTTTAAATGGGCTTGCAAGGGTATCGACCCGGAAAGGCTCGTTAAAGGGCCAATGTAGCTCAAAGAGATATTGAACGAGAAGGTTATAATTGGCTAATGGGCATGAGTAGGAGTTATATGCACCTGAACTCGACTGATGTGGTCTGACGCAGACGAACGTCAATACTCTCCTTGACGAAATAGTTCACAGGGACGGGAGAAATGGCCAAAATCCAGTCAAGATTTGTAACATGTGTCTATGGAAAGTATACCATTCTGGTCCTTTCTGCTGAGGAGCAGATCGCATCATCCGACATCAATATTGTCAATTATCATCCCATGTATAACATAGTTTGCTTCTGTAGAATGACAGCAGAAGGACCGTGCGGAAATGATTGTGGTTTATGCAAGATCCGTGTCAGTGTATACGTACGTTGGCCCCAAGAGTACCGGGAACCCACAATCATAGACGATGCCGTTACATCATAACTGCAAGCTCAGCCCACAAGTGGCAACAGAAGTTCCTTGAGTCATCTATGAACTCCGTGTGGTTCCCGCCACGCTCCCAGTGCATGCTCACGTTGCCGTACCGTCAAACATTACCTGTGCACTTCGGTATTATCCGTATAAGCCGTTCCGTTTTTAGCATCCGTTAAAGATGCACTAGACTTTTGAGACACCATAAACGGAAGATATCTTGCTAAAAATCCTGGCTCTGAGGTGTCGGAGAATGACCTCGGTTGACTAAGATCAGCGAAATGGCGATCCATTAGTCTGTATACAATCTGTCGACGCATCTATTCCATCGCTGGCTGCGGTCCCATTAACACGTCAAGTCCTGTACCCTCTCTTCACCTGGTGTAGCACTAGCATGCTTTGACGCTTCGACGCAATGGCCAGAATGATAAAACTTCCTACCCTGAGTTCTTTTAAGTTGACCCTTCTCGTTTTTGGCGGCCACATATAGAACAGTGACGACGTGACATGTACGGAGGGCCAAGTCGTCAGGAAACCACATTGATGTGTAGTAGATTCTTTATACATTTGTTCACGTAGTGACAATGGTGGGTAGGATCGGCTAGCTGTGGGGAGTCTGCTGTGAATTTTGTTGCTCTTGCATTACCCTGGAACTGAAAATTAAGCCGATGGGTCCACTTGTTTTTACCTGCGAATCAGTCTATGACAAAGTTGGTTTCCAGAAACGTCGACTTGTAGTCGAATACTTCGCTATACTGTGGCGTCTTGGAATATACCTTCAGGGGTTGAACACACGACTAGCGAGCAGAACCCAGTCGTGTGGGATACAACGGACTGATAATGATTTACCTAGCGAGTAGAACTACATACACATTAGCTCGAGTAGGTAATGTCAGCTCACCTCAGTTGTGTGGGATACAACGGACTGAGGTGACAGCTAAGAGAAGGTATGTCTTATATACGATACAAAATGTATTATCATAGAAAGGGGATATCGGGCTTGGGGGCCCGATGAATGGAAACTTATCAATGACAAAGAGTGTACATACGCAAGACGAGAGAAACAAAAAGAGTACCATATGATGTGGCGCGTGCACCGCACACCGGTAAACATACACTGCCGGTGCCGCTCGTGGCTGCGCGCGCGCTTGCTAATTCCAACAGGGCGAGCCCGGACTTCCGCATAGTCCACTATATTCTGTTGACATTATGTTCATGAACATCCAATTTGGCTTTGTGTCGTAGAGCGGGACCCCGGGGCTCTGGTTGTCGTAGCCGGCCGGCGGTGAAATTTTTGAAAGTCCAAGGACCCGGAAGATCCCGAGCAGCGAGTCCAAGTTGATGCGAACTTTCGAGTTTATTCTCAGCTTCGAGTGATCCGAGCAGTACTTCATTCGGATCTAGACATATCGTGAGCCGTTGATAGCCAAACCGCTGGAAGGTTCAAGTCAATCGTCGCTGCCCTGGCCACTTTACTGTTGGGGTTAAGACGGGCAGCGCCGGCCTACAGGAAGGTGTGTTCGCTAGTAATCGCTTGACCGTAAGTTCAAAATTGCTTTTCAGCTGTCCCGGGGTGGACGGTTGTACCTTTTGTTCCTATCAAAATTTCATAAATTGTTGGCCCTGCCCAGATCAACTATCCGGGCGCACCTAGCCTACGGAAACGCAATCCGCTCCAGTCTACCTTTCCTCCACTCCCATTCCCACCAACCATAGTGGTCAGGCGCTGATCGTTCCTTGCGTGGTTCTAGACTTATCGGCCTGAGTTCGCTTCAGGTTGTACAGCACTGACCTGTTACGATGTGCATTTACCCTCGACCGCATGTCCAGAGTTATCACGCAAGCCCATCTCTTTCGCTCACGCAATTGCCATTTTCCGTCTGGATAACTGCTTCTGGCGTAATTACTTCATCGATAGGTGGCGCCTTGACAGCCAGCGCTCAGAAGGACTAACCTGGACCTAGATCATAATTCAATCAGAACCCGTGCTGTGGGGGGACAAGGGGAAGGTGCCTATCTTATGGGATCCGTTCCTTGCCTTCGGCGCTGTCCCACCTAGAGAGATATGGTATATATCCTCACATTACGATTGAAAGCTACTCTCCAACCTCCCGCTCCAATCGAATTTTTCTACTTTCCATGTCGCACACCATTGTCACTAACCACCCTGCACTCGGCGGCGAGGTCACCAAGTCGCCGCCAGCTCTCCCGACTATACCCACCTCGCTCCCGAAGCCTGTGGCTCAACAGGGCCTGCTTATCCGGGCTATTACAGCCCAAAAGTCCGTGGCCACTGTTGCAGGGGTTCCTGTGAAGAACTTGACTGTACTTAGTACTTCGTCTGATAACTCCACTCCCTCCGTAAGTACTTGTATGACTTACTGGGTATATGCCCTTACGTTGTTTGTTTCAAGGATGCCACTACTTCCTCCGGCGAGTTCGTGGTGCAAGGCACAATCAATCTGTTTGGCAACAAGGATCTCATCGCAGAGCTTGACGTCTGGCACGGCCCTCCACTTCCAGGTGTCAACATTGGATCCACTGCTCCCTCAGTTCAACGCGCCGTGATCAAAGGCTCCATAAAGCTTTCTCAGCTGGTTCCGTCGCTCAGTGCAGCGTCGGCGGGTGCGGACCTGACGTTTGAGAATGTTTCGATATACCACCAGAATTACCTCTACGATCCAAGCAAAGGTCTCGGGTACAATCTTGATGCCGACCTGATTATTGACTCATCATCCGGATCGTTGTCTTCTACCTTATCCAAGGTTTTGGCCGTCAAGGAAACCACAGTTCATATCCATGCAGATTTCGGTCCCCAACAAAGTTGGGATGGTCCCCTCAGTGTTAATACACTAACCATCGAAGGCTCATTTGTTGGACACACCTATGCGGCTGCGCCTGCTGTGCAGTTCACGAGCGTCGGAGTTCGGTTCGTTTTTCAGCGTAGTCCAACCAAGGCGACCACTAGCGATGTCGAAGTATATGGAGCGCTCAACTTGACACCCCCTGGAGGGAGCATCATGCCCATGGAATTGGATTACACACTAAAGGATGTTGGCGGTGCGGTGCAACTGACCGCGAGCCTTCCTTCAGGCGTTAATTGGGTTAATCCTATGGGTGCGCAAGGATTTGCGGTATGTTCCTCGCGTGTAGAAGACCCTGCCTGACTCCTTCTAGCTGAACCCTGTGACGTTTTCTTCTAGTCTGCCTCTCTCCGCGCCGTGGCAGGGCCTCACGCTAGACGTTGCGGCCGAATTCCAGTATGGAGCTTTCACTGCCAATTTCACGGGGTCGTATGTGCCGGGCGGTACTTCCTCCCTTCACGCGAATATGCAAGGGTTTGACCTTTCGTCACTTGAACAACTTTACCAGGCTGTCCGGCATGAACCACTCAAGGTCCCTAAAGTAGATGTGACCATTGAATCTGCTGATCTCTCGATTGCATCTGGCGAAGGATTCTCCGCAACGTTGACCAATGTCAACATTGCAGGTCACGGATCTGCAAAGGCTAATCTTAGTATTTCTTCTGCCGGTTCTGTCGTCCATGCTGAGCTTGGCACAGTTCAGTTCGGAGATCTCACCATCAACTCGGCATATATCCAGCTCGACCTTCAACCCTCTTCCAGCTCCAAGTCTTCCGACGCCACTATCCTTGGGGACCTCAGATTCGAAGCGCTCGAGGCAAACGTTGCCGTTCACTTGTACCCTTCCGCGCCTGATATCGTCCCGAAACGCACCGAATGGACTGTGTATGCGGAGTTGTCATCTTCGGATAATACCCTAGCCCTTTCCAAGATCGAACCCAGGTTAAAGGGAACTGCTTTTGATCTCGCGCTCAAAGACGTTCTGTTCCTTGCGGCGTCACAAGATGATCCAGATATCGGCGCTGTTATTAGCGGCGCGTACAAGCCCAAAGAAGGTAAAGTGATTATGGCGTCTGTCGTCTTACGTACCAGCTTATGGAACTTTCGTAGGTATTCAAGTGTTCGCGACCTTCGACGAGATCCCTATCTTCAGTTCGCTTGCAAAGTCCAATGTGGCTGGATTAGTCCTCGATGCATCTTGGTCCCGATCTGCAGGCTTCAGCCTCAATGTTCTTCTTCCTGTCGCCCGAAACCTCACGTTTGCTAAAGGCATCACCACTACGCCAGTCACCCTCTCTCTGGACTTGACTCCAAGTCCTATCGATAAAGCCAAATTGGTCCCCTCTCTTCAGGTTTCGGCAGGATTATATATCCCCGTCGCACATTCCCCAGAGCCCTTGTTATTTGAGATGATTTTGACAGCGCTAGAAACAGATGCGACCATTGCAGCTGAGCTGAAAGGCAACTGGGTTGATCCCTTCGGTATAAGTAACGAAGTAGTTATTGGGCCAGATTTACTCCTTCAGGCAGACCTGAGCTACGCCACTGGGTTGAGGTGACTGAGTTGACAAACTTTCCTCTAGAAATTGAATCTAACGTATTGGGATCCCGCACAGTGGTGTTCTCTTCCAAGGTGGGATTGCAGTCGGGAACACGACTGCCAGTGTCCTTGTCAGTGTGGACGAAGATCCGATGAGTGAGTACGCTTGAGTTGTTGTGACTGACCTTTTACTCATCGCTATCAGAGGAAATGCTGCATGCGGAAATCGACAACTTAAACCTTACAGACGTTGTCTCCTTTGCGGAGAGGCTTCTCCACCTCAAGCTCCCTCCGCCCCCAAGCGACTTCCTTGAGTTCGACAAGGTCAAGTTATACATCTGTCCCGCAGGGTTGACAGTTCAAGGCGTGTCTTATCCCTCCGGATTTTCGTTCGAGAGCGACATGATCTTGTTTGGTAAACACGTCAACGTCTCTTGTGGTGCGTATTTTGGATAAAATAAAGGAGGTTTATTTCACAGAACCTGTAACAGATACGAGCGATACTACGCTGTCAATTAAGGGGGCAGTGGATGATTTCGCTGTCGGCCCTCTGAAGGTGAACGGGCTAGACGGCGCAAAGCAGGCTGTCTTGCAAGTCCAAGTCGGGAAGGACATCCAACACTTGTTACTAGATGGCGCCGTTACGCTGTACGCTGAAACATACGCGTTGCATCTTTTAGTCGACACTCAGCCGTCGCCCGAGATCTCGTTCAAGATGTAGGTGCCATGGCTTTTCGTTAATCATCCTTCTTCTTGCTAACCACGTCCCGTCTCTGGACTAGTGAGTTTAAGTTGACTGAGCTCTTGGTGTTTGAAGTGGACGCGACTTTGATTGGGGCGCTCAACTTCAAAGATCTCACAAAAGCCGACTTCACATTCAATGCAGACCTCGAACAACACCTGCTGGATTACGTTCGGGATGAGGTCCTCAATCTCTTCAATAGAGCTCAACAAGCAGCCGAAGAAGGAATCGATGCTGCTAAGAAACGAGTCTCTGATGAAGAAGTCTCGCTCCAGGGAGAAATCAACCAGGCACAGACGCGGCTTAATGCTGCGCAAGCAGCATGGGATGCCCATCAGAAGAGCGTCACTCAGGCGAGCATGAAAATTATCAGTGATTACAATACCAAGATTCAGGCGCTTCAGAATGCCGTCGCGAGTGCAGAAAAGGCGTTCGACGCTGCAGTTCAGAAAGCCCAGACCGATTTGACCAATGCACAGCACGACCGCCAAGTCAAGATGCAGGCTGCCGAAAACGACCTTGCGAACGCACAGAAGAAGGCAGCTTCCGGCATCCAGGACGCCAAAAACAAAGTCGCAGCTGCAGAGGCTGAAATGAATCGCAAATTTGGCTCGGCAGAGAAGAGCATTAACGATGCAAAGGGCAAAGTTGACGACCTCCAAGGCCGCATCTCCAGCGTCAAGAAGCAAATCGATGACTTCGAGCATGGTCCATGGTGGAAGAAGCCAGCGATTGCGGGACTCGAGGCGGAGGAGAAGTCATTAGAAGCGGCGTTGAAAATCGCACAGGGTGCACTGGATGCTGCGCAGGCTGTCTTGAAATCGGCTGACTACGTGGCGGACAAGGCCGGGTTGGACGCTGCACAGAAGAGTCTCGACTTGGCGAACGCGACCGGGCCCGCTCTCATCTCTGATTCTCAACGGGCATTGACCGGCGTCGATCACCTCACGCAGGCGGCAGTCGACAGAGCAAGCGAAGTGCTGCGGACAATTCAGAACGGTAGCGAAAAGATCGTGTTCGACGGCGCACAGAGTTCCCTCGCCGCCTTCAAGCGGGCAAGCGATGCTGCCTTCGAGGCCGCGAACCAAGCCATTGCAGACCTAGTCAAAAGCGTGGAGTATGTCGCGTTCCAGACCGCAACGACCGCTCTGGCGGTAGCACGGAGCGACACAAAGGCTCTGGATGCTGCTAATGCTGTACTGACCGGTGTGGAGAAGGGTGCTGTGGACGTGCTCAACGTAGGCAAGGAGATCGTCACTGCAGGAGCTGAGGTGCTCAACATTACTTCTATCCATCTCTCTGGGTCGCTGGGAAAGAGCGTTGGTGGTGCCGGATTGATGGCGGACGTGAAAGGCGTGGTTCTAAAGAAGACGTTTGAGATCAACATTGATCTGAACCCTAGCAAGGTGGAGGACTTTTTGAAGGGTATCTTCCAGAAGTGAGTCCTCAACTCGACGATATCACTCATGTTCTGACGAGCGTGAACGGAATCTGCCTAGACTTGCGGACGAATTGAAAGCTGAACTTCATGTTTGAGATGCCACAGAATGCCAAGCGTTTGTTGATTACATATGGTGAAGCCGGAAGCTACCTTCAACCTATCAATAATATATTTTAAACTCGAGAGATATCAGTTGTAATGATCGTTGCAAAATACCAATACATCGATGGGCTGCATAATTTGAGCCTGAGAGTCTTTTGGCGAAGTCGTCATGCCAGTGTACTCCGCTCGTTCAGGTAGCCGCAAACAACCGCCGCGCTTCTACATTGTACGTAATACAAATGCGCATAATATTTCACTCCCTTCGACGACAGTACCTTCTCTCATACGACCATCACAAACAGAACTGAGCTGGTGCTCATTGCAGCGTGAACCCTACGGTCACTCATCAGACTCACGTTGGAACAGGAAGCAAAGAGATGAGAACAGAGACATGCATCGCAAGGTCCGCGTGTTTGGTCAAGCCACGGTGTCCGAATCAATACATCACAAAAAGAAAAGGTCATTGTTGGCCTTGTTCTTTTCCTGGAGATATTGGCAAAAAAAAGTCGGTATTGATTTCCAGGATTGAACATTGAGAGCCGAGCCGGGCTCGTCGATAGTAACGGGGTGCATAAACGCGCGGGTCCTATGAGTACAACACCGAGATAATGCTACTAGTCGAACGTTCAAGCACGCTCCAACTCTATCGATCGTCGTTGTGCAGCGCCCGGACTTGTCTTGGTTCGGAGGAGCCATCGGCTCGACGGTGAAACCCAGACTGAGGTTCTAGCAGATATGGATGATGGCCTTTAGACTCACAGATGACGTGACAATAGGCCGACGCGTTTGAATATGCGATCGTGGAAGGTCTAGCTACTAGAGTTGACATTCAACCGGCCGACACGCGATTCGATGGAGTTGTACGCAGTGAGCATCCATCTTAAAAGCTGGTGGTTGAGCGCTTGAGCCATCAATAAAACTTGATTGTCGACTAACAGGTATTAGATATACCACAGTATACATGTTCATCGTCAGGTCCAGGTGTAGGCTCCTGATATACGTATGAGCACCTCGTCAGTGAGTTCCTCGTCGCCTTTGGTAAAGTCCGTCACTGGTCGTGTGCAACCCGACCATAGCGCAGCGTCACTCCGCCTACTCAGCCGTGAACGCTTGCGCCTGTACATTGTACAGTTGTGCATATTCCCCTCCTTTGGACAGCAAGTCCGCATGAGTGCCAGTCTCGACAACCGAACCTTCCTTCATGCAACTACGTATGAATAAAAAAGGAGCACATTAGTACCCGTCCTCACACAAGCCCAACGGCCAGACGTCGGGCTCACGTGAGAGCCAGGGAGTAGAAAGACAGGAACATTGACGTACATGATGAGGTCCGCATGCTTTGTCAAATGTCCGAACCGATGTGTCACAAATATCATCGTTCGACCCTCTCTCTCCTTCCGGAGATTTGCAAAAAGCTGGTATTCAGCTTCGGGATCGAGGGCAGAGCTGGGCTCATCTACGGTTACTAGCTTCACGGGGGAGGTGAAGAGTCGCATGAACGTGCGAGCACTGAAATCATAATACCAATAAGGGATCGTTGTGACAAGCAATGTTGACAATCAGACGTACGCGACAAGCTTCTGCTTTTCTCCTCCTGGAGAATTAAAAGGTAAGCATCAGATCAAATCTGCAAATCTATTGTGGTTGTCATTTCTCACCTGAAATACTCGCCGATTTTTCCAACTCTTTATGAATGACTTCCAGCTCCTTGTTTCCCTGACCTGCAAAGCTGACATAGCCACTCTTCACAGGCTCGAGAACCGTATCATATCCATCCGAAAAGTTTGTCACAACGCCTTCCGCACCTGCAGCTAATGCTGAATCCCTGATCTTTTGCTCATCATTCATTGCTTCTGCCTCCGACGAACCCAGCTTGATGTTCTCCTGGACAGACAGAGGAAACAGCTTGTGTTCTTGAGTGAGCATCGCAATACCCTTCCGTAGCCCATCCATGCTGTATTCCTCGATCGGTATTCCATCTATGTGTATAGTACCAGAAGTAGTATCATAAAATCGACTCAACAGCTTGATGATGGTCGATTTTCCACTTCCATTTGAACCAACGATAACCACGAGTTGTCCTGGTTGGATGGTGAATGAGATATCAGATAAGGCCCCACGTTCAGTTTTGCTGCTCGGATAGGAGAATGAAACATTTCTGAGGGAAAATATGAGTGCTCATACAAGGTTTTCAACGAGATCTGGTCAAATTACCTTACTTCGATCCCCATCCCTGCACTATCCTCGTAGCCTGCGCGTGGGAATGGTATTTCACCGTCTTTCATCTTATTCTTACTATCCAGCACAGCATACACATTGCTCATGCGTGAAAACTCGGCTCCCCAGAGGTCAGTAGCCCAACTTATACCCCAGAAGCTGGACCGCAGGGAGCTTGCGGTCTGAGTCAGGACAGCGAGTTGAACGATGGACAGTTTCGAAGGATTGACGAGTGCTAGAAAAGCAAAATAGAACTAGTGGGAAGTTAGCTGCGTACAAATGGCAGCGGAATGGAGACTCACTGTAGGCGCATCTGTACAAAGTGTCATGATCATACCGAATAATGCTTCGTGTCGCTGTGCGTATAAAATTTCGGGTGATGTGTCAGGGGTATTTCCAAGGCCATTTTTTGCCTTGCGATACTCTGATATATGTGGAGAGGCTGTTTTAGTCTTGGAAAAGTAGCCAAAGTAGGAAAACTACCATCCATCAAAAATTTGCTTGTACCCCCTGCCATGACCTCTTGTTTCAACTCAGCCCCAGCGAGTTTTCCCAATGCAGATTTGCGGATATAGAATTTGTTCTCCGCACTAACCACATAGCCTATCCTCCGCAAGTAGAAGCAGCCAGTCAGAGGAGGGAGAGCCGTTCATTTCAACGAACCTACCTTTTGTCCATAGATTGCTTGGCCTGAATTGGCTCATCAAAGGGGACAGTAGACAAAGAGCAAGAAAGATGGGGCCTCCATCGCTGAGGCCCTTCCCTATGCCATGCACAACAAGAGGGAGGTGCAAAGTGAAAGATATCATTTCCTTCACTGCCATGGCTCCCCGGTCCAAACAATTACATACACTTTTGCCATCAATGTTAGATGTACCGGATTCTAAACAAATTGGGACCAAAATCTACACGGGTGATAGAATGAAAAATCACCTTGCGTAGTTGGCAGATCGGAAGCTAGGCTGGCTAGAACGGTCCCATCTCAACCGATGCTCAGAGGATGAGGATGATCCGGTGCTCACCAGAGAAGACACGAGCCTGAAATTCATACTTTATGCGCGCAGAATACGCATCTTTTATTTTTTGTCTGTCAAAAAGGGTTCTGGATCTACACAGGTTCATAGATAGTTCCCGAGACTGACGTAGACCACCTCATATAGGCATTGAACACCGAACAGGCAACTCTGGAGATCACTGCCAAATACAAAGCAGATGATCTCCGATGCCGAGCAGGGCCTCCCGAAAGTTTGTTTTCAATCTAGTAAAATTAGTCAGTTCAACCCCACAGGCAGACTGGTGCACTCACAAAGAAAAGCAGCCTGTTAGTAAAATACAACGAGAGCGGTCCCTCGATGGCAAACCACAAGTGCCCCAGAAGGTGAAGTATGAACAGGTGGGGACTGATGGTATACACGTCGTAGAGAGCACGGAGGAGCAAACGCAACGTGTGGTTTCCATGTTTTTCGATGCCGGGGACCAGCTGTGATTGATCGTCTCTAGTTTTCACAAGGTTCTCTGATGACTCCACTCGCCGACGCAGCGAGTTGAAAGCCGAGCAGAGGTCCTCCCATCGAAAATTGAACAACGAAAAATGTGATCCTTTCGCGACCACGACACGCCATACACCAAGCGTGAGCTCTTCATGGTTCACCTTGGCGTTATCCGAAGCATTCACTTTCTCCGACTGAGAAGCGCGCGTACAAAGTTTGTCGCCCAGCATTGTGAGTAGCAATCCAGGAATGCGGCTAGATTCAAGACAACAGTGAACGTATTTAATAAGACACCGGCAATCTTTTATCTCCGGACATTGACCACATACTCGCACAATGAGCGGTTAGCACATCGGCAGTGCTATCGGTCGACACTAGAATACGCGAGTCAGGCTCGCATGCACCTGCATAGCATTGCGCTATATCGGGACCATCGAATCGGCTCCTGTCCAACGCAATCTTGGATGCAATTTGGTGAGTATAGTCTGTGACCATTTTGTTCTGTGGGTTGCCTTTGAATACCATAGCTTAGATGAGTATCTGACACCAGTACTAGTTTCAGGCCCTTTTCGTTTTGTGGGAATCCAGCGTAATCCACAAGCTTCTGAGCCATGCTCCCACGGTACATCGTAGAACAGCTTTACGCACAGTGGCAGGATGGGACTGTTCCACGTGAGAGCCAATTTATCTAACATCATTCTCTTGAGCGGCAAGCAGTACAGTCATCCCCCATCACTTGTGACAACAAAACTTGAATGGGCCCGCATTCGAAAATGACAATTTTTCTACTACAAAAAAATTAGAATATGCAACTATTTTATGAATTGAAGTTAACGTAGTGTGGCGATGGGCAGAGTCATGAAATCTGTGTTTATCTCGAGTTTCCCTTCACTTGCGACAGTGCTTGAAAAGGAAAGGCATGTCGCTTACTGTTATCTTACGGTTATCTCGCGTGTTTATCGGTAGCGTCATCAGACTTCTTCGTTCCCACCGTCACTCTCGATCCATTCGCTGCCTGATGTTGGCTCTTTGTGAGTTGGGCTTTGCTCGGCCAACCATACTTCTCAGTGCACAGTGCCGTGCGGCAACACAACTGGGGACAATTTTTCCGCTGCACCTCTCTAGGATTAGCTCACAATGGTCAGCGCTCATCGGAGCTTTTCCTTTTTCGGTATATCTCACCTTGATAAGATGTTGCAACTGCTCATTACACACAGTAAACCGGCATCCTTCTGGCATGCTATAATGTCTCGAGAATGCCGGATATGTACTTGAAACATATTTTCCTGATATACTAACATGTAACCTCTGTATACTTTTTAAAATCAAATGTACCATGACTCGAAAAATACAGAAAATGTTTCAAAATGACATGTACTTACCAATCAGAAAAGTGCAGCATAATGCTGTGCTGAATTCAATCAATCTAGACTATTATTCAGTGTACGCCCCATGTATTCAGAGTGTAGTTTAGCAGGAGAAAGCATTTATTGGCGTGTAAATTACGATTGACGCATGTGCCGGGGTTGTCGCAAGTGATAGGGGATGGCAGTACGAAGCAGCGGGTCAGAATTGCTTCATAAGGAATGTCCTCGACTCGGAGCTTCTACCTAGTGCTCCTTTTGGATACAGTTCCGACTCACTCACGATAGCTAACAACCTTTCCAAACGTATCCGCCATGCCCCAGGCCCCGCTCCTCAAGCAGGACAACTGAACAATCTGGCTATGATCCACAAACAGGTTCACGTCCACCCCAAACTCCCGAACGTACCAATTAAACACCCCCGGATCGGTGGCCTCAAACATGACATGTTCCATTGGGAGCTCCTTGAGAATCGCCTGGATGATGTCCGTGCGTGGGACCCCGCACGTTCTCCATGATCCCCTCGCTCTCGATCATGATACGCTCCACGCCCGCATCCAAGAACTACTTCCCGAGACTAACAATCTTGGACAGGTCGCTCGTGCCAGTCGATTCTAGCTGCGCCACGTCCGTGTCGCCACCGGCGCCAAACTGGATTCCGAGTTCCGGCTTGGGCATTAACCTGTGACTCTAGACTTTTACGTGAGTTGCAGCAAACTGTTGTGCAGGAATGACAAAAATCCCACCGAGAACTCTATAACGTCGAAGCTGTGGGGGTCCCAATCATGCGTGTGCGAAAAACGAGCATCGTGATATGCTTACCCAAGATCTTTGCACTTCTTTAGGTAGCGGTCGACGACAACAATCACGTTTGCTTGTGTCAATATATGTTCCATCCATCCACCCTAAGTGCAGATCAGACAATGTCCATGTGAGCGCACTCATTGACATGAAGACAAGTCCCTGTCGGAATAGGCTAATACGTTTGAATATACCAGCGTGGAAGGTCTAGCCACTAGAATGGTTGACATTCATCCGGCCGACACACGATTCGGTGGAGTTGTACTTGAAAGCTGGTGGTTGAGCGCTGAGACATCAGTAATGCCTGATTGACGACTACCAAGTACTATTAGATACACCTTCCACCGCCAAGTCTGGGAGTAGGCTCCTGATACATGTATGAGCATATTGTTAGTGAGTTCCCCATTGCCTTTGGCAAAGTCCGTCACTGGTAATGTGCAACTCGATCATAGCGCAACCTCACCCCTCGGGCTCACTCAGTCGTGAATGCCTGCGCCTGTACGTTGTACAATTGTGCATATTCCCCTCCCTTGGACAGCAAGTCCGCATGAGTACCAGTCTCGACAACGGAGCCTTCTTTCATGCAACTGCGTATTAATAATAAAAAAGGGGCACATTAGTACTCGTCCTCACACAAGCCCAACGGCCAGACATCGGGCTCACGTGAGGGCCAGGGAATAGAAAGACGAAAACGAAGACGTACATGATGAGATCTGCATGCTTGGTCAAGTGTCCGAACCGATGTGTCACAAATATCATCGTTCGACCCCCCCTCTCCTTCCGGAGATTCGCGAAAAGCTGGTACTCAGCTTCGGGATCGAGGGCTGAGCTAGGCTCGTCTACCGTAACCAGCCTCACCGGAGAGGTGAGGAGGCGCATAAATGTGCGAGCACTGAAACCATAATACCAATAAGAGATCGTCATGTCAAGCAATGTTGACAATCAAACGTACGCGACAAGCTTCTGCCTTTCTCCTCCTGGCAATTTAAAAGGTAAGCATCGAATCAAATCTGCATATCATCTGTGGATGTTATTCCTCACCTGAAACGCTCGTCGATTTTTCCAACTTTTCATGAATCGCTTCCAGCTCCTTGTTTTCCTGACCCGCGAAGCTGATGTAGCCACTATCCACAGGCTCGAGAACCGTGTCATATCCATCCGAAAAGTTCGTCACAACGCTTTCCGCACCCGCAGCCAATGCTGACTCCCGGATCTTTTGCTCATCATTCATTCCTTCTGCCTCCGACGATCCAAGCATGATGTTCTCCTTTACAGACAGGGGAAACAGCTCGTGTTCTTGAGTGAGCATCGCAATACCCTTCCGCAGCTCATCCATTCTGTATTCCTCGATCGGTATTCCATCTATGTGTATGGTTCCAGAAGAAATATCATAAAATCGACTCAAGAGCTTGATGATGGTTGATTTTCCACTTCCATTTGAACCGGCGATAACCACGAGTTGTCCTGGTTGGATAGTGAATGAGATATCAGATAAGGCCCCACGTTCAGTTTTGCTGCTCGGATAGGAGAATGACATATTTCTAAGAGAAAATATGAGTGCTCATACAAGATTTTTCAACGAGATCTGGTCAAATTACCTTACTTCGATGCCCATCCCTGCGCTATCCTCGTAGCCCGGGCGTGGGAATGATATTTCACCGTCTTTTATCTGGTTCTTACTATCCAGCACAGCATACACATTGCTCATGCGTGAAAACCCGGTTAGCCAGAGGTCGGTAGCCCAACCTAAAACCCGGAAGCTGTACCGCAGGGAGCTTGCAGTCTGGTTCAGGACAGCGAGTTGAACGACGGATAGTTTGGAAGGATTGACGAGCGCTAGAAAAGCAAAATAGAACTAATAGGAGGTTAGCTGCATACAGATGGTGGTGGAATTTAAATTCACTGTAGGCGCATCTGTACAAAGTGTCATAACCATATCGAATAATGCTTCGTGTCGCTGTGCGTATAAAAACTCGGGTGATATGTCAGGGGTATTTCCAAGGCCATCTTTTGCCTTGCAATACTCTGATATATGTGGAGAGACTGTCTTAGTCTTGGAAAAGCAACCAAAGTAGGAAAACTACCATCGATCAAAAATTTGCTTGCACCCCCTGCCATGACCTCTTGTTTTAATTCAGCTTCAGCGAGCTTTCCCAATGCAGACTTGCGGATATAGAATTTGTTCTCCGCACTAACCACATAGGCTAACCTCCGCAAGTGGAAGCAGCCGGTCAGAGGAGGAAGAGCCATTCATTCCAACGAACCTACCTCTTGTCCAGAGTTCGCTTGGGCTAAATTGGTTCATCAAAGGGGACAGTAGACAAAGAGCAAGGAAGATGGGACCTCCATCGCTAAGACCATTCCCAATGCCATGCATGACAACAGGGAGGTGCAAAGCAAATGATATCATTTCCTTCACTGCCATGGCTCCCAGGTCCAAACAACCGCACACACTTCCGCCGTCAACATTAGATGTAGCAGATTCTAAACAAATTCGGACCAAAATCTACACACATGATGGAATGAAAAATCACCTTGCATAGTTGGCAGATCGGAAGCTAGGCTGGCTAGAACAGTCCCGGCTCAACAGATGTTCAGAAAATGAGAGCAATTCAGGACTCACCAGAGAAGATACGAGCCTGAAATTCATACTTTACGCGCGCAGAATATGCATCTCTTATTTTTTGCCTGTCAAAAAGAGTTCTGGATGTACACAGGTTCATAGATAGTTTCCGAGACTGACGTAAACCACCCCATATAGGCGCTGAACACTGAACAGGCAACTCTGGAGATCACTGCCAAATACAAAGCAGAAGATCTCTGACGTCGAGCAGGGCCTCCAGAAAGTTTGTTTTCAATCTAGTAAAATTAGTCAGTTCAACCCCACAGGCAGGCTGGTGCACTCACAAAGAAAAGCAGCCTATTAGTAAGATACAACGAGAGTGGTCCCTCAATGGCAAACCACAAGTGCCCCAGAAGGCGAAGTGTGAACAGACGAGGACTGATGGTGTACACGTCATGGAGAGCACGGCGAAGCAAACGCAACGTGTGGTTTCCATGTTCCCCGATGTCGGGGACTAGCTGTGATTGATCATCCCTAGTTTCCACAAGATTCTCTGCTGACTCCACTCGCCGACGCAGCGGGTTGAAAGCTGAACAGATGTCCTCCCATCGGAAATTGAACATCGAGAAATATGATTCTTTCGCGACAACGACGCGCCATACACCAAGCGTGAGTTCTTCATGGTTCACCTTGACGTTATCCGGAGTATTTACTTTCTCTGACGGAGAAGCGCGTGTACAAAGCTTGTCGCCCAGCATCATGAGTAGTAATCCGGGAATGCGGCTGGATTCAAGGCGACAGTGAACATATTTAATAGGACACCGGCAACCTTTTAGCTCCGGGCGTTGACCAGAGATACTCACACAATGAGCGGTTAGCACATCCACAGTGCTGTCAATCAACACTGGAATGTGAGTCAGGTGAGCATGCATCTGATGGTAGCATTGCGCTATATCGGGACCGGCAAATCAATTCCTGCCCGAAGCAATCTTGGACGCAATTTGGAGAGTATAGTCTGTGACTGTTTTGTTCTGTGACTCACCTTTGAATATCATAACCTGAATGAATGTCTGACACTAGTACTAGTTTCAGGCCCTTTTTGTTTTGTGAGAGTCTGGGGTAATCCACAAGCTTCTGAGCCATGCTCCCACGGTGCATCGTGGAACAGCTTGACATGCAGTGGCGGGCTGGGACTGTCCCATGTGAGAGCCAATTTATCTAACATCATTCTCTTGAGCAGCAAGCAGTACGCAGCAGCGAGTCAAAATTGCCTCATAAGTAATGTCCTCGACTCGAAGCTTCTACCTAATGCGCCCCTTTTAGATACAGTTTTGACTCACTCACGATATCTAACTACCTTTCCAAACGTATCCGCCATGCCCCAGGCCCCGCTCCTCATCAGCATAATAGCTCTACTATGTAAAGCCCATACAGTCCCCTTCACAGAAAAAATGAGGATTACAGAATCCACAGACTCTATAGGAAAGGGCCGTTTTGCTGATGCCCAAGCAGAATAACTGCACAATCTGGTTATGATCCACAAACAGGTTCACGCCCATCCCAAACTCCCAAACGTACCAATTAAACACCTTTGGATCGGCGGCCTCGAACATGACATGTTCCATTGGAAGCTCCTTGAGAATTGCCTGGATGACGTCCGCGCGCGGGGCCCGCACGTTCTCCGTGATCCCCTCGCTCTCGATCATGATACGCTCCACGCCTGCATCCAAGAACTTCTTCCCGAGACTAGCAATCTCGGACGGGTCGCTCGTGCCAGTCGATTTAGTAGCTGTGCCACGTCCGTGTCACCACCGGCGCCAAACTGGATTCCGAGTTCCGGCCTGGGCGTCAACCCGTGGTTTTGGACTTTGACGTGAGTTGCAGCCAACCGTCAGGCGGGAATGTCAAAAATCCCCCCGAGAGCCCTCTGACGTCGAAGCTATGGGGGTCCCGGTCATGCGTGTGCGAAAAACGAGCATCGTGATATGCTTACCCAAGATCTTTGCACTTTAGGTAGCGGTCGACGACAGCAGCCACATTTGCTTGTGTTACTATATGTTCCATCCATCCACCCTAGGTGCAGATCAGACGATGTCCATGTGAGCGCACTCATTCACGCGAAGACAAGTCCCTGTCGGAATAAGCCGACATGTTTGGATATGCGAGCGTGGAAGGTCTAGCCACTAGAATGGTTGACATTCAACTGGCCCACACACGATTCGGTGGAGTTGTACTTGAAAGCTGGTGGTTGAGCCATCAGTAAAGCTTGATTGATGACTACCAAGTACTATTAGATACACCACGGCATACATGTTCATCATTAGGTCTACGTGTAGGCTCCTGATACATGTGTAAGCATATTGTCAGTGAGTTCCTCGTTGCCTTTGGCAAAGTCCGTCACTGGTCATGTGCGACCCGACCGTAGTGCAACCTCACCCCTCGGGCTCACTCCGTCGTAAATGCCTGCGCCTGTACGTTGTACAGTTGTGCATATTCCCCTCCCTTGGACAGCAAGTCCGCATGAGTACCAGTCTCGACAACCGAACCTTCCTTCATGCAACTACGTATGAATAAAAAGGGAGTACATTAGTACCCGTCCTCAAACGAGCCCAACGGCCAGACGTCGGGCTCACGTGAGGGCCAGGGGATAGAAAGACAGGAACGAAGACGTACATGATGAGGTCTGCATGCTTTGTCAAGTGTCCAAACCGATGTGTCACAAATATCATCGTTCGACCCCCTCTCTCCTTCCGGAGATTCGCAAATAGTTGGTATTCGGCCTCAGGATCGAGGGCCGAGCTGGGCTCGTCTACGGTTACAAGCTTCACAGGAGAGGTGAAGAGTCGCATGAACGTGCGAGCACTGAAATCACAATACCAATAAGGGATCGCTGTGACAAGGAATATTGAGAATCAGACGTACGCAACAAGCTTCTGCTTTTCTCCTCCTTCAGAATTTAAAGGTAAGCATAGAATCAAATCTGAAAATCTTTTCTGGTTGTTATTCCTCACCTGAAATACTCGTCGATTTTTCAAACTTTTTATGAATAGCTTCCAGCTTCTTGTTTCCCTGGCCTGCAAAGCTGACATAGCCACTCTTCACAGGCTCGAGAACCGTATCATATCCATCCGAAAAGTTCGTTACGACGCCTTCCGCACCTGCAGCCATTGCTGACTCCCTGATCTTTTGCTCGTCATTCATTGCTTCTGCCTCCGACGATCCAAGCTTGATGTTTTCCTGGACGGAAAGGGGAAACAGCTTGTGTTCTTGAGTGAGCATCGCGATACCCTTCCGCAGCTCATCCATTCTGTAATCCTCGATCGGTATTCCATCTATGTGTATGGTTCCA
Organism: Tylopilus orsonianus; assembly: GCA_038089095.1. Classification (NCBI taxonomy): domain Eukaryota; kingdom Fungi; phylum Basidiomycota; class Agaricomycetes; order Boletales; family Boletaceae; genus Tylopilus; species Tylopilus orsonianus. Next base: position 2,784 of record JBBPKE010000171.1, on the reverse strand, counting down.
GAAGTAATATCATAAAATCGACTCAAGAGCTTGATAATGGTTGATTTTCCACTTCCGTTTGAACCGACGATAACCACGAGTTGTCCTGGTTTGATGGTGAATGAGATATCAGATAAGGCTGCACGTTCAGATTTGCTGCTCGGATAGGAGAATGATACATCTCTGAGAAGAAACATGAGTGCTCATACATGGTTTTTCAACTAGATCTGGTCAAATTACCTCACTTCGATGCCCATCCCCGCGCTATCCTCGTAGCCTGGGCGTGGGAACAGTGTTTCCCCGTCTTTTATCTGGTTCTTACTATCCAGCATAGCATACAGGTTGCTCATGCGTGAAAACTCGGTCGGCCAGAGGTCGGTAGCCCAACCTATACCCCGGAAGCTGGACTGCAGGGAGCTAGCAGTCTGGGTCAGGACAGCGAGCTGGACCATGGATAGCTTGGAAGGATTGATAAGCGCTAGAAAAGCAAAATAGAACTAATGGGAGGTTAGCTGAGTACAGATGGTGGTGAAATACAAACTCACTGTAGGCGCGTCTGTACAAAGTGTCATAACCATATCGAATAATACTTCGCGTTGCTGTGCGTATAAAAATTCGGGTGAGGTGTCAGGGGTATCCCCAAGGCCATCTTTTGCCTTGCAATACTCTGATATATAGAGGCTCTTTTAGTCTTGGAAAAATAGCCAAAGTAGGAAAACTACCATCGATCAAAAATTTGCTTGTACCCCCTGCCATGACCTCTTGTTTCAATTCAGCTTCGGCGAGTTTTCCCAACGCAGATTTGCGGATATAAAATTTGTTCACTGCACTAACTACATAGGCTAACCTCCGCAAGTAGAAGAAGCCAGTCAGAGGAGGGAGAGTCATTCAATCCAACGAACCTACCACTTGTCCAGAGGTTGCTTGGGCTGAATCGGCGCATCAAAGGGGGCAGCAGACAAAGAGCAAGGAAAATGGGACCTCCGTCACTAAGGCCATTCCCAATGCCATGCATGACGACAGGGAGGTGCAAAGCAAATGATATCATTTCTTTCACCATCATGGCCCCCCGGTCTAAGCAATCGCACACGTCGTCGCCATCAAGCTTAGACATATCGGATTCTAAACATATTTGAACCATAAATCTACACGGATAATAGAATAAAAAATTACCTTGTGCAGTTTGCAGATCGGTAGCTAGGCTTGCTAGAACGTTCCAGGCTCAACTGATGCTCAGGAAATGAGGGTGATCCAGTGCTCACCAGAGAAGATACGAGCCTGAAATTCATATTTTACGCGTGCGGAATAGGCATGTCTTATATTTTGTCTGTCGAAAAGAGTTCTAGATGCACGCAGATTGACAGATAGTTTCGAGGACTGACGTAGACCACCTCATATAGGCGTTGAACACTGAACAAGCGACTCTGGAGATCACTGCCAAATACAAGGCAGAAGATATCCGATCCCGAGTAGGGCCGACCGAAAGCCTCTTTCCAATCTAGTAAAATCAGTCAGTTCAACCCCGCATGTAGGCTGGTGTGTACTCACAAAGAAAAACAGCCTATTAGTAAAATACAACGAGAGCGGTCCCTCGATGGCAAACCACAAGTGCCCCAGAAGGTGAAGTGTGAACAGACGAGGACTGATGGTGTACACGTCATGGAGAGCACGGCGAAGCAAACGCAACGTGTGGTTTCCGTGTTCCTCGATACCAGGGACTAGCTGTGATTGGTCCTCGCTAGTTTCTACTAGGTTCTCTGCTGACTCCACTCGCCGACGTAGTGGGTTGAAAGCCGAGTAGAGGTTCTCCCATCGGAAATTAAACATCGAGAAATGGGATTCTTTCACGATCACGACACGCCATACACCAAGCATGAGTTCTTCATGGCGCGCCTTGACGTTATCCGAAGCATTCACTTTCTTCGGCGGAGAAGCGCGCGTGCAAGGTTTGTCGCCTAGTATCATGAGTAGTTATCCAGGAATGCGGCTGTTTATGATTCAGGACCAGTGAACGTATTTAATAGGACACCGGCGACCTTTCGGCTCCGGGCATTGTCCACAAGTACTCACACAATGAGCGGCCAACACATTTGCAGTGCTGTCAGTCGACACTGGAATACGAGTCAGGCTCGGATGTATCTGCATAGCATAGCGCCATATCGGGACCGCCAAGTCGGTTCCTATCCAAAGCAATCTTGGATGCAATTCCGTGGGTATAGTCCGTGAATGTTTTGTTCCGCGAGTTGCCTTTGAACGACAGCCAGCATGGTGGCCTGAGTGTCTAATACTACTAGTTTCAGGCTGATTTCGTTTCGCGTGAATCCGGCGGAAGGGCCATCAAGCTTCTGAGTCACAAGGCTCCCACGGTACATCACGGAACAGCTTTATACGCAAATGGCGGGCTGGGACTGTTTCATGTGAGAGCCAATTTATGTAACATCATTCCTTACTAGAGCAGCAAGCAGTAAAGTAAGGTACAGTTCGGGTTGAAGTTGCAAGGATGTTGGGACGTCAGTTCGTTCAGTTAGGTATCGACTATTCCCGGCTACAAACTCGACCTGAGCCAACCCGAGTTAAGTATGTAGGCGAATCAAACTACTCATGTCCTCGACTCGGAGCCAACCTAACCCGCGCATCCCCTTTTGGGATACAGTTGTGATTCACTCACGATAGCTAACAACCTTTCCAAACGTATCCGCCATACCCCAGGTCCCGCTCCTCAAGCAGGACAACTGCACAATCTGGCTATGATCCACAAACAGGTTCACGTCCACCCCAAACTCCCGAATGTACCAATTAAACACC
>JBBPKE010000170.1:0-25346 GCA_038089095.1 Tylopilus orsonianus | reverse complement strand
ACCTTGCGGCTTCTAAAACGGCATTTGCAGTGGAAGAAGATGTAACGTTCTGTTCAGATCAGTCGGTGACGTTGGATCGCAAGCTCCATACGCTCCAACTTACGATAGCCTAGAATCAAAAAAATAGGCGCTTGAAAAATCCTTCGATTATTATTAAAAGCTCGGTCACTTACAGGGATGGCGAACTGCGATCACGGCCCTGGCATCAGTCCGATAATCTCGTTGACCGGTGGGGTGAGACGATACCTTGTTTTCCTTTGCATAATCAAACAACTTGCGAACGTTTTCTCCAGTCAGAACACCGGTCTAGAGATCCGTCACATCTAGGCGTTTAGACAGACGAGAATCTTTTGCGCACGGGTACGATATCAAGAACGCCCATGATGAAGTTTCTGTTGCAGGATCGAGCAAGGTACTGTTCAAGAGCAAAGGATGAAGAGGAAAACGGAGGAAATGAGCAATCAGATGGCTTAAAAAACACTTCCTGAACCTACCGAGAAACTCAATGTGATGTTCCGAGAGTGGGCTACCGAAATCGGACCGAACAGCGTCATATTCTGGTCACGTGTTATTGCACCCTAATCGGTCGGGCCGGCCATCGGCTATCTGCCAGCCCGAGAGTGTTCTTGGACACGTCGACTCGACTCGAACATGAGCGGAGACTTGACTCGGACTCGTCTATGGTCCGTAGAGACTGAGCCGAGTATACTTTCTTCATTATAGGAAGGATATCGGGCTGTATAGGGTGACCGCTTCGGAACCCTTACGGGTCCTAGTCTTCCGCGTCCTACCTCGCCAAAACCATCCCGAGTATCTCCGCGCCCGGTCTAAACCCAGTCTCTGTATTTCCTACCGGGATGGACATGAATCCGTCAATCCAGCTCCCCAAGATAGGAGTCACTGCCATTGCACCCAAATGCCCGTGTCTCCCAGCCCCCATCAAATTTGCGCACTGCGCGCATGCACGTCAGACTCCACTAGTTTCACACGTTGGGTTCAGAGCGACACGGACCGTGCAGCAGACCCGATTCACCGTCTCTTTGTGCTGCCTCCGCGTTTCTCCATCGCCCAATCGTTATCGCGCCGTGGCCCCGGTTCCGGTGTCTATGCCAGAGTTCGGCGAATGAATCAGTGACCAGACACCCTGTTCAATAGAAACACGTTAATAAGCGTGTTGTCAACGTGGCCAGGTCTCGGTCAACAGTATGAGTTCCCCGGCGGACGTGCAAATTCGGAAATTGAATAGCCTTGGACGACGAAGCATGGATTTGACAGCATGGCGATCCGAGCGCACATTTGAATGGCCATCGGATGGCACTCGAACAGCTCTGCGGCGATATTACCAAGGTGGAGTCCATTCTTGACATGACTGGTTTGCTCTTACAGTCTGGTGGTCGGTGTTTGGGGCAAAAAAGTACCTTTATCTATTCAAGGCATGCAATGAAGATCACAAAAGACGGCTTTGGAGTTTTGTCTAGGTAAGCATTCTAGAACTCACAGCTTTTCGCGCCCGTTTGAGTCACACGGTATTGCTGTACAGCACTGTATTTGCTGTGAGGGCAATGATATCCTGTGTGTGCCAGGTGAGGCGGGTTCGGCCAGAGCAGACCGGTAACACATCCTGCTGATCGAAGCGATTAGAGGGGATCAATTAGGTGGTTGGACTTCACTCGTTAATTGAATGGGATCCAAATAGTTTGGTATCGATGTTGGAGTCAACCAGCTGCACTTGACATGATAAATGGTTATATTATATTGGAGTAGTGAGTCATTACATGAGTGATAATCACGTAGCAATAATATGATGGTCGTTTCTCCATGGAACGCTAGAGGATAAGTGGGACAAGGTAACCTGACCTCCCCAAGTTAAAAGCACATTTCATATAACTATGTTTGCTACTACTGTGGGACGATTGTTAAGAATGATCACTCCGAGGTTGGCGCGAAAAGACGAACTTGTAAGTGTGTCAGCATCTCGGCAAGATATCACTAGGCAAAGATCACCCCGGCAGAACGAGACAGTAGGTTAAGCAGTAAACTATCCGAAACGTCAGGATAGAGCATAGTATAGACATCCGCAAGAAACAAACCTCGTCGGAGGGGTGCGACTGCTCGGAAACGCCGCAACGTAACAAACATGATGAAAAACATGAACCACGAAGAGATTGAGGTTAATTGGCACATGATTTGACCCATCGAGACGACATCCGAAATAATAGGGCAAAACTGAATATAACGTCAGAGGACGAACTTGCCCAAGCAGAGAGCACTCACGAAGAAACAGACAGCCCATAAAAGCGGACGTGCAAAAATGCACGCTTTGGACTGACAATGTAGCCAAAACGTGTCAGCGCACTATGACGACAGTACGCTTGTGAGAAAGTGCGGTCCTTGCTCGGATGCTCAACGTACCAGCGTTTCCATCAAGGGAGTTGTGTACTTCTCGTGATAGCTCATACTCGTACATGCATCGATCTGCGTAGACAAAACGTTGAGGACGTAACAATCACCGATATTATGCGTACTTGCCATCGTCGTCCCATTCCAGCAAGGAAGTTGACGGGTAGAAGGCGCATCCATTGTAATTGCGTGGTCACGCTTGAATGTGAGGACGGTGGTCCGGGGAAATTTGGAATGAAGCACAAGGGAAGATTGTATATTAAAACGAGAGTGACGCATAGGCTCGCAGTCTATATAGTAGCGCTGCCATTAGATCAAAGCACAGCAAGTAGTAACCCCCCCAGTACTCACAGTGCGTGCGGCGAGACAAACCCACCGGGACTTGGAAGTTAATAAATGCATATCATGCCCGGGTCATACAGCGCGCTAGAGTACACCGATCGAGGACAGCGGTGCCGCGGATATAGCTGCCCAACGATGGACATATAACGTTCCAACCCACCATCCCGGCCGCGGTTATTATTGATGCATCTAAACAGAGCCCAGAAAGCTAGATGTGTGAGACCGGTGGCGTGGAGGGAAAATATTAGTACGCAGTTTGATTAGGCAAGGTGGACGGATCCGTGAACGGCCACCAATGCCCTGACTACGAGATCCGCAATCTTATAGGCACACAGGGAGGGCAAGGGGATGCAATTGGCCTATTGACTGCACGGTGAGGCAAAAAAATCCAGGTTGTTTGCTGAAGGAATATACCTGTGGCCAAGCAGATGAAACAAGCCCATCAGACTCCGTGCTTTTGCAGTGATACCCAAACGGCAGAATCTGATTACGAGTCATGGAAAGCTGTGGTTTGTAATTATCGCCGTGCGCACGACCGAGAACTTGAGGTGAAGCTTAGGTCTACTGCCATCGTCCGTGATCGCCGAAGTGGCAGAGAGGGAGCGGAAGAGCCTAGCAGTTCAAAATGGACCGACTGGCTCAGGACCAGGCACTCAGCACGGATTGATGCACATCAAGGGTATGCCAATTGGCAGTGAGCAAGTTACCTTGTTTTTACAAGGTTACCGATGCGTTGGGGATGTGTGGCTGTATCGACCCCGTGTTTTTTTTTTTTTTTCCCCCGAACATCTTCTGGTACTCAGATGAGCGCCAAGTTCAAACCTTCCCATGGAGCCATGCTTATTTAAATATTGGCAACTCCCGCTCTCGATATAGATATGGAGATACCCACCTGAGCGACTTTTGGATGGTTTTGTCTGCTTTTTGCGCGCCCAATATAACCCAAGGAGACTCGTATACAACACATGATCACAACGAGTCACCTTTTGAGTCCCTGCAATGCAGGCTACCCTGGCAATCGGTGGGACTGCATTCGGCTGGCTGTCACCTCTCGCTCAATTTCCAGACGGCTCTCGGGAATGTACGATACAATACTATACTGACTTGGGTACGACACTGCGGACTGCGCCGGTGCCTCCATCGGGTCTGCTGGTACTAGACTTGTCTTGTTATTGCGCTCTCCTGCGCAGCTATTGCATCATGTTTGAAGCTTGAAAGAGCGCATGGCGAGTAATGATCTGGTCGTCCGATCTAATATGGCCTCTGAACTCTATCTGCAGCTGTCAGCCTGGTGGAGCCCACTTCCACCGATACACGTTCTCCGAGCAAACTGAAGAAACCGGTACACGCTTGAACACTAGCTTAACTCAAACCGATCACGCATTATACCCTTTCCGGTTATCTCTGTCTGATCGCACCCAAATCATGTCTTAAATGGCAAACACGTGTTTTTCGCGTTGATTTTGTATCCAACAGCCCGAAGACATTCACTAGGGTACGTACCCTCGGCCCAACCAGTAGACGTTTGAGATTAACATGTCAGGGTAAAGACAACCCAGTAATGCACCTGGAATGACTCACGGCCTCCATGTCGAATCCCATTAAGTTTTCAAGCTCTTCCCCAGGCTCCAGGACAGCAAGATTACTTTTAACCTCCCTTGTCCGCTAAGGAGACGGACAATCGCACCTTTCGCATTGTTTTCCCCATAACCATTTCTGTACACATTGTCCGATTCGCGCCACCTGCTTTCCAGTCGTGTTCCTAGTCAAATAGAATGCCTTCTGTCGCCGAACGAACGATGCGTCCCCAACTTCAGGTGAGCAATTTCTTACGATTTGCCTCGCGTTGTTTGCCCACTCATGATAATAATGCGCATTCCGCCCTCTAGTATTTCACACGCTTCCGAGTTCCCATTCAGCTTTTCGTTGCATTCGCCATACTTTCAGGCTTCTCCATCGTCGGACATCTTTCGTCGACATCTGTTTCAGCACTTGCCACCACTGTCTGGAAAGCCTTCACAAAACCAGACACGCCAAGAGGCACTCCCTTTCTGAACTCCTTCTTTGACATCATTACCAGTGCTCTCAACATCGCCTGCCTCCGAGTGCGAGTCTATATCAAGGTACCAATTCGATGGCAACAGATGCTTAGCCGAGGTCCCGAGGGCCCTCGGAGCGATGACACCTACGCCACGCCACGTGCTGAAGCAAAGTATTGGCGTGCCGCGGGACGATATCGTCGTCGCTTATACGGTGGTAATGACACATCTTACCAGTCAAATATTACTACGGTAGTATCGCGGGACGATACGCCCATTCCATTGGTGATCTACTATACGCCTCGACTACTTCCTATGTACCGCGATCGTGACGGTGGAAAACATGGATCAAGACGAAAGGATATGGACGCCATAGAGAACTGGATATCGCCTAGAACATTTTGTAAATGGCATCGAATGGTCTTTCAGGACTCGGTCAGCGCTATTTTGTTCATTTTAGTATATTCAAATACTGACAGAGATGTGCTGATGCGCCCCCATCTTGGGTCAGCGCCATCCAACGCTTGCACAGGCTGTGGTGCAGATGAAGTACTATTCGAACCGTGACTTGTGCGAGATTCGGCGCATCGCGAGGTTATTGCCTGATGAGCAGGTCTTTGATTCAAAAATTAGAGGAACTGGTAAAGCGCGAAAGATGACGAAATACAGTGAGATGTGGGCGAGTTGGTTGGACAACAAAGGGATGGATCTCACGATCGTGTTCGAGTAGTATGTATAATTATTTCTTATAGGTTGGAACCCCGTTACGCCGCTGTGATTGTGAAGAACCTTTCTTCGCTTTAGGTCGCCCAAGCCAGTGCTCTTGGAAACTGCCCTGAAACAACAAAGCCATACTATCCATCTTACCGTGTAATCAAGCTAGGGGCTATCCATCCGCCAGGTTCCGCTTCATTTTCGAGAACTCGATTAAGTCAGAGAAATCGGTGAAGTATTTTTAGACATTCTGTCGCTTATGTAAATTCTACATACAGCCGAGTTGACCGGAACTTGTCCAAGGTGCCAAGCTGTAGCTTGTAGATCTTTGGTCCTTATGTGAGTAGTTTGTGCAACCCCCGGAACAAGTCAAAATATTCTGCCAAACCATGGCAGTTCTTGCCAGGCTGTGGCGGGAGTGATGACAACCTGTGGGACATTTGGATAAGTGCTCAAATTGGCTCCTGGGTGAGAGAATTTTACTACTCTCCCGCACGTAGTGTGGTTCTTACCACAGGCTGGTATTCTTATACACGGGCTCTTAGCATTCAACCGTTTACTTCACGCACCTTTCCTTCATTCTGAACGCAGACAGCCACGCCGACGTATACCTATTGCTGTGGTCATCTTGATGGACAACGTGTCGGTTTCAACGTTGACAGGACTGGGCCATTATCAAGGCCTGCTCCTATCGTGGATCGTTCTAATTTTAAGCACTTCTGGCTCTGAGTACTTCACGCGGGCAATGATACTACCCGACGTCCTTTAATATCCATCTAGACTGCATACGATGACGGTCTGGCCCTCCAACTCCTGGCTCCTGTCCTCTTCGTATGCGTCTCATTTTCAGTGATTCATACTACAAAAACACGGACATATCCGATGAAGAGGGCAACAAGCTCTACACCATTTCTACCCCGCGTGGATGGAAGCAGGTGACGACCATTACCAAGTACCACAAGGGAAGAAGAAGTAGCAGAGGTCCAGAGGTTCTCTGTGTCATCGAGTGGCACAGAGTGAAGAAGACCAAGTTTCACTTTGGAGAACGGCAGGTGGACGCAGATGCAATCCTGTATAGGCGACCATATTCCTGGTATGTGAAGCAAACTTGCACCCTTTTTGTGGCTCTCTGGAGTTCACCCCATAATTGTGGTACGCAGGGGCCGATATTTCAGGGGCCCAGACGGCCGGACGTACAAGTGGAAAGTAGGGTTGCGGTACTGCTGGGTAATGTCAAATTCCTGACGCTCCGAGTCGTCCGTCTATTGAAATAGAACTCACTGACAAATTTGTGCTTTTTTTTTCCCTTACCAGCTCAAGATCGAGGATAGGCATGTCAGAGAACATCTAGTCAAGTTTCACAAACGGAACCTTGGCATCAGAAAACCGTTGCATCCTCCGTTTCTTGAAGTTGCAGAGGAAGTCGCACACATGCTAGATCACATCATCGTGACGTACATCTACATGGAGAGGATACGTCAGGATGTTGAGGACGAAAAATACAATCTATAGATGTGGTGGACAATAATTTCGCTTAGTTCAGATTCAGAAATGGAAGGTATGGAAAGTATGAGGTACATTTGCGACATATCTCCAATTACCATGCATCGCATGACTTTTAAATGACGGTCGTCGGTCTGATGGCGTAGTTGGTTATCGCATCTGTCTAACACACAGAAGGTCTCCTGTTCGAGCCAGGGTCAGATCATCATTTTTACCGTCCTTGTAAATGCATCTCTTGGGTACGTGGTGGTAGTGGAGAACGTTTTATTCGAGATGACGATCAGCACTCGAGAGTGCCATAGAAGGCATTGATACTTCATAAACGATACGCTTGTTATGATATGATGTTAATTCAATATGAGAACTACATATGATTGACCCGAGATGTGACAAGTCTCAACGTTGCGACATGGTCTATTGTGTGATATCGAACAGTTTCGAGGCGAGAGACTGAATATGTAGCGGAAGCATGCCCAACATGGGCTCAAGGACAAGTACTCGGCTGTAGAGGACGAGCGGGTCAATCAAGTTTGGCTGAAACGGCGGTCAGGTTTTCGTGTATTTAAAACAGGAAGCGGCAGACACATGAGAACAAGTTAGTTCATAATCATATTAATCAGATTCTGATCTCACAAAAATTCGGATAGGTCGATTTGGTTGATGGTCAGCTTCACCTCACCCATGGAATCAGTCATAGATGCATTTGTCGATGTCAAGGCATCAGTGACAATGGACGTCATAGCCAGAGGTGAGCAATTCTAAGTTTGAAATGTGGCCGAACTGTTTCAGTGAGTGGGTGAACTATGCGCCGATGCGCCAAACCTCTCTATTTGTCGCTGAACTTTAGTGATCAGGTTGCTTAAGGTCTCAACAACGGAAAGGGGGCGTGTGTCTGCGCGAAAATTAAAAGCGAGGTCCCTAGCATCATTAGTCTTCATATGGTCATCATCTGGTGGTGCCGATATCACAGATACCAAGAATAGTTCCAGGGTGACCATGTTTAGGAAGGGAAGCTGAGAGAACGTAAACGGGAAGGCCAGCATCCACGGCAACAAAAGAGGTATATAAAAAAAAAAGAAAAGTACCCACAGTGAAGCAGTGCATGTTGACCCTGGGGAAAAGAAGAGTAGCACGCAAATGTGAGAAAAATACATGATTTGTAGTATTATTGTCTGAATGCAGTTTGGTGCATCTGGCTAAATCAGTTATGGCTGCACAAACAATTGTTGCATCAGACCATCGTCTCGAGAAATATGAATGAAAGCACTGCAGACGGAAAGTGCTGCGGACGGCGTTAGGGAAAAAAATGCCTTCCCTTCCAAAGGCGAGTCCACGCCGGCAAGGATGTCCAAGAAAACTGGGTACATATATAGGAACAGTGAACATTTGAACACAAGTCCTATACTGAGGTCGCATTTCCATTGAGAGAAAGAATCCGACCTTTGCAAACCCGAAATACTTGACCCCGTGTGCGGTAAGCATATGGTAGCGATCAGTGAACATTCTTGTTGCATATATACTCTCGGCGTATGATGGCTAGTCGGGCGGGAAACGAAGAAGTAATGGGAGTACAAGGAGGTTCGTGGTCAATCCATATCACGTTTACTTGGTTCCAATGCATCTACGAGCAGTCAGAAAAGGGTTTTAGTACTGAAATGGGCAATCCACGACTGGAATTTGACTGCTTACACCTTCAACGATGTTGAACATTGGGAGTCTCGCGGCTGTTCACCATAGTGGCGTGAACTAAGAGCATTACGTACTACTTTTAATGCAGTGGTGCTGGCAAGTATCACGATCAACCTGAACATCCGCCACAATGTCAATGCAGATTTTTGGCGAAGAAGTAATCTGTTTCGAAAAAAAAAAGTCACGGCTCGCGATGCTGACCGCGTTATTACCAGGCGACCGAAGAAAAGGCCGAAAACGCGCGTCTCTCCTCCTTTGTTGGCGCCCTCGCAGTTGGGGACCTTGTCAAATCTACCCTTGGACCCAAGGGAATGAACAAGATCCTACAGTCGAGCTCGAATGGGGACATTAACGTGACCAACGACGGCGCCACGATCCTCAAATCTATCCAGCTCGACAACGCGGCAGCCAAGATTCTCGTCAACATATCCAAAGTCCAAGACGACGAGGTCGGCGATGGGACGACATCCGTATGTGTGTTGGCCTCGGAGCTGTTAAGAGAGGCAGAAAAGTTGATCGCGATGAAAATCCATCCCCAAACGATCGTCGAGGGCTATCGGCTCGCAAGTAGGGCAGCTTTGGACGCGTTGGAAGCAGCAGCTGTGGATCACGCGTACGTCTCTTTTTCCTTCCAGTATCACCTAAACTCCCTTTTGTCTTATGTTTTTCCGAGTTCATAGATCCGACGCTGTACAGTTTCGTCAGGACTTGCTCAACATCGCCAGGACGACCCTATCATCAAAAGTGCTCTCGCAAGACAAGGATTACTTTGCGAACCTTGCCGTCGATGCGGTCCTTCGTCTTAAGGTAGAAAATACCCGTTCGATTTCTCTTACCCAGCCTGAACATGATCCGGTTAGGGCTCGACAGACCTCGAGCACATTCAAATCATCAAAAAAGTTGGTGGAAAGCTAACAGATTCATATCTTGACGAAGGTGTGCATAGTAATTGACACAAGGAGGGTAATGCTGACGATTGGACAGGCTTCATTCTCGACAAATCGATCGCAGTCAACTCGCCGAAGCGAATGGAAAATGTCAAAATCTTGATTGCCAACACTTGTGAGCCATCCACGTCCCACGACTTACTATGCTAATCGGCGTGATTTAGCCATGGATACTGACAAGATAAAGGTCTTTGGTGCTCGAGTAAAGGTCGACTCTACGGGTAAACTCGCCGAACTCGAGCGCGCAGAACGAGAAAAGATGAAGGCCAAAGTGGAAGCGATCGCGACCCATGGCATCAATTGCTTCGTCAACCGGCAACTCATATACAACTACCCCGAGTCCCTGCTTGCAGAGAAAGGCATATTGGTTATCGAGCACGCGGACTTCGAGGGTGTGGAGCGTCTGTCACTCGTAACTGGCGGTGAAATCGCGAGCACGTTTGATCGACCTGAACTCGTAAAACTTGGGAGGTGCGAGCTGATCGAGGAAATCATGATCGGCGAGGACAAGGTATTATGGAAGCTGTTTGCCATGACCCCTTCCCTGATTGAGAAACCTAGCTTATCAAGTTCTCTGGCGTTGCCGCTGGCGAAGCATGCACTGTTATCCTCCGTGGTTCTACAAATCAGATGGTTGACGAAGCTGAACGTTCCCTGCACGACGCCCTATCAGTATTGTCGCAGACAGTGAAGGAAACCCGGGTCGTTCTTGGTGGTGGCTGTTCCGAGATGCTAATGAGCTGTGCGGTCGATGAGGCGTCACGGAAGGTCAAGGGAAAAAAAGCTATTGCTGCTGAGTCCTTTGGCCGGGCGCTCCGACAGATTCCTACCATCCTGGCTGATAACGCTGGATACGACTCGAGCGATCTTGTAGCACGGTTGCGAGCGGCTCACTACGACGGCCAGCAGGATGCGGGTCTTGGTATGTATGGTTTTACCACGTTCCCCTCTCATGGCTGATTCATCCATTCCCTCAGACATGGACGAGGGTACGATTGGTTCTATGAAGGCGCTTGGCATTACGGAGAGTTATAAACTGAAGCGGCAGGTCGTTCTCAGTGCTACAGAGGCTGCAGAGATGATCATTCGGTTTGTGTTTACCTCCTTGATATTATCACCTACTCACACGAGTGCAGGGTGGATGACATCCTTCGTGCGACGCCTCGAAAGCGGGAAGCGGTGTAACCAGAATTATGTACGATCCCTTGGCGAGGTTGCTAATAGATCTGTTTGTCTCGGTTCCATGGAACAAAGAGACGTCGAACCTCGAAAGGTGGTTTTTTTTTACCAAACTGGTTGGCTTCGAAAAATACAACGCCTTCGTAGTGCTTGGAGGCGTGCTCCATCTAGAACCAGTGGTCGTCGTGCAGCAGGTCTAGTGAGGACAAGTTGACGTGCGTGCATGATCCCCCCCAATAGTTTTGACCAGAATTTCGTCCTTGCAAATTGTTGAGGAACACGATAAGGATATGGACCTCTAGCTTGCTTCGCTTGCATTGAATTTAGGTCAGGTTACTCAGTGGAACCGACGATTGGAAGACAGCTTCATCATATTGCTCGGCGCTCTAGCTTCCCTCGACACCCAGGTTTATTAAGACAAAGGTTACCTCAGGTACCACCTCGAAAGCACAGTCAATCAAGGTAAATGATTCATCCGGTTCAACGGAACAAGAAACAAAGTCGGGATTAGATGCAACAAGTAAGCTGATTCTCCAAACCTACTGGACTTGTACGCTTTGCACGCAGAGATGATATTGCAATCAGACTCCTGCTTGTCCGGAATGAATGCTATATGTGCAGTGCAACGGACGACTCCCAGCGCGAAACGTGCGTGCGTGCTCAAGATCCATGATTATGTGTCGCACGTCCCGCACTGGCAAGAAGGGCCCCTGAGGTACCAAGAGGTAATTTACCAGAGACTATGCGGGTGAGCTGCAAATGAATGGCGAATGCACGATTTCAATGGTCCACGCGATGAATCATGATCTGGCGCCACACCAGAGTCGTACGGAGACGCAAGTCTCCACAGAAACAGCGTTGCCTGCAAGCACCTACAAACCCGAAATGGCACGTATCCCCGAATATCAGGTGGCTTTTGCAACCCTCGAAAGAGTTTGATCTGAACCTCTCACATCATGCGGCCATCAGTCAGTTTCCCAGTACATCCCCAAATGCCCCATCCAGCCAACCGTCGCAACAGCTCCTGTCTCTATACCAAACACCAAAAGATAGACGAAAGGATTACATTGGATATAATGGGGTAACACGACATTAGCCACGCCGACTGATACGAGTCAATGAGAAGGTTATCCGTGTGCCCAAGAACATTGAGCTTTGGAGCGAGCTCTCCAACCGTGCGGATGAGTAGCTGTTTAGATCCAGTAATGACCCCACGTCCATCGTTCGACCTCCACAGATGGGTGAGTGTGATCTTGAAGCATCCGGGCATCTTGCCAGCAAAGTCGTCCGCAGGGAAGTGTGTAGATGCACAGATCAGTATGCGTGCATCATCTCTGTAACACTCAGGTTTCATAGCCACGTCTCTGAGTCGCCTTGAGGAGCGGGAAAATGGTTAAAAGGCATGCCGCTTCTGTCGTGGTGGGAACGTGTCTTCGTGGTATTATTATCCTCGTGTCGAGTCCGGGACGGTAGCGTGACACAAACCCTCATTCATGGAGTGACAGCCTTGAGCTCCTTGATCATGAGGACATCACTGGCGGCCCCAGACAAACTGCAACTCCTTCGATGTCATCCCCTCCAACGCACTTTGCTCAAGTCCTCAGCATCGGAGGTCGAAAAAGGGAGCCTAGAAGTAAAGTAAAACTACAAAAAGCAAAGGGGCTTCTTTAGAACCAATTTTCGTATTCGCAACTTCCTGTCCTGCCCGAAGGCCGAGGCCTTGCGGCTGCTTGCCGAGTATCGCGATTCGCCACCCTTGCCATTCCGGCTTTCAATCGCCCATGCATAGTAGCCGGGTCTAACCTTGTCCAGCTCTCTCTCGCCATGCTTCAGCGTCAGTTCGTCCTCGAACCCGATGGAGACTACCCGCTCTACATTGTTGCCAAACAGCTGTGGTGCACAGAATTAGAAGCATATTGGGATGATCCAGGCGCATTTACGCTTATCCTCTTGCACTCTACCAGCTTTCATAAGGAAACTTGGGAGCCTACTCTGCAGCATCTTTTCGAGGACGTACAAAAGTGCCGACGTAGCCCTTCCCGTCCAAAAGTCAAGTGTGCATGGGTCATCGAGTGTCCCAATCACGGCGAATCGGCCACTCTCAATTATGACGCACTCCAACGTCGCCCATTTTACCGCAACTGTGAGTATGCACGCCCGTTTTAACCGCCTTGCTCTTCAGCATGCTGATCATCGAGCGCGGCCGTGTCTAGTCGGGTGTGAACAGTATGCTGAAGCTGCGCACCGCTTCATGCAACGCGCCGCAGCGCTGCCGACCCCTGTCCATTTTCAGCGGGAAAAATTAGTCGGCATTGGCCATTCGCTTGGAGGGGTGGGCATGTCCGTTTGACCCAATCGCATGCAAGTTCTCTTTCTTGAAACGTGGTTACCCTAGGTCGATCTTGCCGACGCTTGCGCCCGCAATCCGCTTTTGTGCATTGATCTTGATCGAGCCATTGTTGAGCCCTGAAGGGCTGGATAAATTGGAGGATCTTCGGGCCAATCTCATCCATGGTGCGTACGAACGGCGCGACATGTGGCCTAGTCGTGAGAGCGCGTCGAGATATTTTCGCAAAAGAACACGCTGGGATCCGAGCGTTCTGGACAACTATGTGGTAAACCCGTTTATTGTTTTGATGTGTCGGATAGTGTGACTGAACAGTGGCTTGCGCAGACACATGGACTGAGGAGATGCCAAAGTGGCACACACGAAGCGGAGAATCACGCAGTGACTTTGGCGTGTTCGCGGGAAGAGGAAGCGGTGGGCATTTCCAGTATTCTGCGAGAGCTACTGTGTGATCTCTCCTAGACCATGTATCGGGACGTGACAGGTCCCAAGAGGGGCATCGAGTCATTGAACAAGCTGTGCTCGACGACACCGACCGGAGTCATTTTCGGCAACACAAACGACTACATGTGAGTCCGCATGTCCCGGGAGAGTGCGCTCTGTACACAACGCATGGCAGACCGCGCAGCGTACAAGACGCTCTCGTGGACCCGGCTTCTGGAAGATGCTTCCGGTCCGTGAGCCGAATAGAGGGGGTGGGGCACTTGGTGTGTGCGAGGCATGTAGGGCATGGACGTCCGCTGATCGCACGTTCATCCCAGATTCCCCAACATGTACCGGCCGAATTGAGCCGGGTTCTTCTTGACGTCTGGGGCAGACTTGTTGCCCATGTCGACACTTTGAGCAAGCTCTGATAGTGCACCGCTGTGATTATCTCCTGACAGTCGTTGTAATTGATACTGTATGGAGAATGGCATTTAGGCCCCACTTCAAACTCGAAAGTTGGCCAAAGTTTGCACCTTCAAGTTTTGAACCACGTGATCCAGCAAGTCACGCCCCCCGCTGCCATGTAATCCTCTGCCATCAGCCGAACACCGGGATTCACCGGATCAATCTGAGGTTGGGCTAGGGTACATAGACACTGATGGGCACCAACCTACGGTACTTACTACGCCTACGAGAAATGCCCTGCTCAAATTCCTCTGGATCATCAGCACAGTCTCTGTGCTCTGGTGTGGTGAACCTTGGCTGCTCTAAATGTTCCTCTTCTGCCCGGCTGGTGGCCGTTTCAATTTCAGACCTTTATAATATACATCCATTGGCAGTAGCAGGGGAAGCGGTAATCCGGTGAATCCCAGTCTTCGGCTGATGGCGGAGGATCACACGGCAGCGGGGGGCGTGACTTGCTGGATCACGTGGTGCAAAACTTGAAGTTGCAAACTTTGGCCAACTTTCGAGTTTGAAGTGAGGCCTTAGACATGAACAAGATTTGATCGTGAGAGAATTTTGAGCCCAACCAAGTATTTTGCTCGAGATACGCCCATGGCCACTGATTTCTGGGCAAGTTCACACTAGTGCGCAGGTTGGATCAGGTTCTTGCGCAAAAAGCAGCTCACGGAGGCATGTTAGCAAGCGATGGCTCGTTGACCGTGCCACTCTTCAGCAAGCTCGCGCAGAGGACCTCCAGTACGTCGACGATCCCGAATACTTTACCTATTTTTCCATCTTTTTCGCCAACGGTGCGTCTTTGGGTTCCCGCCGGTACGTCATGCGCGCGCATTCTTGATACGCCAGGATCTAGTCATTACCAAGCTCGGCAAAAAGCTGAATTTCCGACAACGCGTGATCGCAACGGCGATCATATTTTTTCGCCGGTTTTACATCCAGAACGCGTATTGTGACACCGACCCGTTCGTTGTCATCGCCGCGTGCTGCTACGTTGCCGGCAAAGCTGAAGAGTCGCCGGTGCACATCAAGAACGTCGTGGCGGAATCACGTCTGTTCTTTAGTCGTGCGTCTCTCCTCGTGTTTTATTTATTTACTTATTTTATTTTATTTTATTTTTTATTCGTCTGACACGTCGGCACGGTCACATGCGGGCACGCCGTTTGGACTGTGTAGAGCAGCCTTTTGGCGTCAAGGCGTTTTCCTCGGACAATGCGAAACTGGCAGAAATGGAGTTTTACCTCGTTGCTGATCTCGAGTGCGACTTGACCGTCTTTCATCCCTATCGGACTCTCCTGGCGTTGTGTAAGAAGGAGAACGGGACCGAATCGACGACCGAGGCGGGTGAGGTGGGCACAGACGCCGACGACGGCTCACGGTATTGGGGTTCGGGTGAGGGACAACTAGAGCTGAGCGACGACGCGCTCCAAATCGCATGGTGAGGTGCCGTCTCGCCGTCGTTTTTTTCTTTTTTCTTTTTCTTTTTTTTTTTTTCGGCCATACTTAGGTCACCGCCAGGTCGATCATCAACGATACCTATCGGTCCGATCTGTGTCTGGTGTACCCTCCACACCTGCTCGCTATCACGGCTCTCTATCTCACGCTCGTCGTGCACCCACCCACGCGGGAGCTCATGCAGCAGCAACGGGGTCACGCGCACGCGCACGCACTCCGGCGATCCTCCCGCCAAGCGTCCAACGCGTCTGTGGAGACCAAGAAGCCGCAAGATGTGATCGGCTTTTTTGCGGGCTTGAATGTGTCCATGTCCCTCGTCGCCACGATCGCTCAGGAGATGATATCGCTCTACGTCGCATGGGAACGTTACCGGGAGGACGGGGACGCGGGCGATACCGCGCGGAGTGCGTTCCAGGGTTCGCAGGTGCATGTCGGATCGCCGTATTCGACAACAACGACAACCACAACGACAAAGGGGAGTATGAAACGGACGCTTTCGGAGAGCCGAAGCGAGAGTCATAGTCGTGTGGGGACGCCTGCGGGCGGGACGGAGGAGCCGGGGAAGACGGAAGGCGCGAGCATAGTGACGCCATTGATGCTCGTCCAGCTGCTGACGCGGATGCGGGAGAACAGGCTGTCTGACTTGGCGCGTTCCGCTCATGGGCGACCTGTCGTCGACAAACGGCTAGAGCGGACACAGGCAGCTGGGTAATGGTTCATGGAATACTTCAGGGAATATTCGGGTACAAACGACTACTTCACACAGGTAGAAACTTTCTGATCGTGCAAGGCTAAACTACAATCCACGTGTGTAACGACTGCATGAATTACTCTCCGGGGTGGACATCAGTGTGAAGTGCTTCCACCTCAAGTCGATTTGGGCCACACGCGCTTGTACCTGGTCGATAGTCCTCAGTTCGATACCGTCTGCCACAGAATATTCCCTGAACACCAGTTTCTTACTTTGAACCGTCCGCCGCGTCTAGTTTGCGCCAAGTTGACTCGGCTGACTGTCTTTTGCACAGTTTTCCTGGAAACTGATCACCAAGCGTGGCATGAGCGCTAATAACTCGTTTTGCGTATATGCCAAAACGACCGCGAGAAAAGTGGACTAGGAGTGTGGATATACGTCACTTGGATCACATGACTAGACGGGGACGCGACGTACATTGTCGGGGATACCCCAGAGGACAACCATCAACAAGATCATCGCAAACAAGTTGCTGACGGGACCCTCGTCAGCCAAGTCCATGCACACACGCCTACACGAACGCACAAAAAAAGTAGACGATACTGTCTCGGACGAGCGCGCCCATCAAGTCACTGAACCTCCACTGGTGCAACGCGCGCCGCATGTCGAGCACATGGTTGACAAAACGGCCGACGGCAAAGAGCAACAAGAGCGAGTTGGGTGATGATGGTTCCATGCAAACGGAAGAGGGCTCGTCGCATCGAGTCTCGAATCACAGATGTGGATTTCATAAAGAACCTGTTCGAATCCTTGAGAGGACAAACGTGAGTGCCGCGGGCAGACATGCTCGAACGGCGGGCCACAAATCAGGGGTCTCAGCTTCCTGAACCGACACTCAGCACTACAACTCCGAAAGCAGCTTTTGCGAGTATAATCGCGACCAGGACGGCTCTGACGATGCCGAAATTGAGGTACATGGAGTCTATCGCATGACCATGATGATTAGAAAGGTGGGGTCAGGATGTGTTGAAATTTTGACCAACGCGTTTTAGACTTCCATATACGGTAATTTATTACATAAGCTTAGAGCGTACACTTTGCTACAGTCTCCTAGTTTATTTCCTCAGTAGCTTGACATCTACTGAGGGTAAGCCCTATTTTCATAGGCATTTACTACTATACTAATCTACCATAGATCTCATAGGTAGTATTCTTAATATCAGTAGCTTGACATCTACTGAGGATCTCATAGTTCCACTTAGCCTCTGCACAGCATCCTTTCAACAGGATGAAGCCGCATCTCAGTCTCAGCAAGTTATCACCTCCGACGATCATGCTCACAAAGGCCCCACCGTGGGAAAACCCGTCGACCACGACACCTGTACGACTGCGTCAGAAGAAAGGAATGTCTGAGTAAAGTCCATACACTCTGGACTCAAAAGAGTGTCATTGGTCAGTAATCATGGGATGATTCGCTTACGATACGCGAGCTAACCCCGTGATAACGGAGCAAGAGTCCCTACAATCTGAGGAAACAGACGCGGTGTTTTGCGGCCATCACTGGCACCGGCCAGTAAGTCAGTTGGCCGAGGTGGTCTAAAGGATCCGTGTTCATCTCACAGGTATTGCCGCAATCCGACGAAACAAGCCCTGGTGCATATTTCAAGGGAACAGCTTGAGTGAAAAGAACTCAGTGATCGTCAGCATATTACAACACCGGTCCGCAGATAAAAGCATCATGGCGAGCTTCGTCCTGGCCATTCAAAATGTCCCTCCCGCTCTTCGACCATGACAGCCAGTCTAAATTCACAGAACCACCCAACCCGACGTGTTCTTATTGCCAGACGATCGACAGCACCCCCGAAGGCCGGGCGTGGCTGAAAGGCGAGGAACAAGGATGGAAAGCCATCGACACAGCAAATTACGATCGACAGTAAGGCACCCACCTCTACAACGTCATCTGCCGAGTGTGGGCTGATCATCTGTGCTACAGCCAGCTCTATAAGTTGATGATCAGTGGCATCGTGCCTAGGCCCATCGCCTTTGTCTCCACCGTCTCTAATGATGGGGTAGAGAACCTGGCACCTTTTAGGTGCGGAGATTTCCCCGATCTCCTATGGCATGCTGATCATCATTTACCGCAGCTGGTTTAATATGGTGTGTGCATCTCTCTTCACCCACGTTCGTGGATATGACCCAATACATTTTCTCCAGATGTGCTACTGGCCGCCGTTGCTGTCTTTTTGTTGTGTGAACGGACGTGCCCGGATCAAAGACACGACAAACAATGTCAGGAACGGCAAGGGCTTCACAGTGAACATCATCAGCGAGCCATTCATCCAGAATGCCAACGTCACGTCGATAGACGCTCCCCCCGACTTTGACGAGTGGTCGATCAGCGGATTGACCAAGGCACCCAGTGTACGCGACGTCCGCGCCCTTGACCAGGACCGCCTGGCTGATCATGGATCACAGGTGCACGTCCAGGCATCCAGGGTCAAGGAAAGCGCATTCAGCATGGAATGCGAACTCTTCCAGACGGTCGATATCAAGCACCCTACGACGGGAGAGTATACGGGCACCCTCGTGCTGGCGCACGTCAAGTACATCCACGTTCGCAACGACGTGTTGACGGACCACGGGACGGTTGACCTCATCAGTTCCAACCAGTCGCGCGGCTTGGAGATATATCCTACTGCCGAGTCGGGGATGCATTCAGAATACCCAGTCCTGTCTGGGCTACGGAGAAGAGCAAGGTACAGGAGGCTATACACCAAACGGGCGCAGACGAGTGAATAGTGGTAGATGGTGTGTATATGTATCCACAGAGAGTCGGATATGGCAACTTGACCTGTATGACTGCGTCAGCAGAAAGGGATATCTGATTTAAGTCCATATACCTGGGATTCAAAAGAGTATCATCGGTCAGTAGTCATCGGATGGTCCAAAACATCAGTATGCATCTATAACACGGGATCAATTGCACCTCCACTGTACGAGGACGAGGACATGCTGATGGTGACATTGAAATATTTGCACTGACTGTACGCAGATGGGTCAGGCGTTCATCAGCAAAACAGTTTATTCTTACAGAGTCTGTAGATTCTGTAATTCTTACTACCTTTCTATGAAGGGGACTGTATAGGCTTTACAGAGTAGGGCTATTTTATTAATGTTCATCATGCATCATCCTATAAGAATATACCAGAGGGGGAAAGCACGACCTATCGAGCAAGGCTCAGTCGTGTGTGATCAACAGACTCATGTTATTTACCTATCGAGCAAGGCTACGTTACATGTTAGCTCAAGTAGGTAAAGGGTGAAATACATATGAGCTCACCTTAGTCGTGTGTGATCAACAGACTGAGGTGACGACAATGAAAAGGAACGTCTTATATACACTACAGGCTTTATTGTTGTTGGAAAAGGGGATAACGGGCCTTGTAGGGCTGCGAGGAATGGAGCATAGCAATAGCAGAGAATGTACATACGCGAGGAGGAACGAATGAATACCATATGGTGTGGCGAAGGGGCTGGAATGTAGAACGTCCACTGAGCACACGTACCCCTAATTGTTTAGACCGGTGGCGCTCGTGACTACGCACGCGCTTGCTAATTCCAACACATCCTTGATACTGAATGCACTCACGCGCCCAAAGGCTGTTGAATTTCTCAATTTGTACAAGTACTGAACTCGCTTACAATGCACGAGCTATCCCCAGATAGCGGAGCAAGAATTCCTACAATTTGCGGCCATCACTGGCACTAACCAGCCAGTCAGTTAGCCGAGGTGGTCTAAACGATCCGTGCTGCTTACTTGCCCCATCTCACAGGTGTCGGAATATTTCTATATTCGTACTTGATAGCTTACATGAGCGTAGCTACACCGCACCGTAGTTAGTTTTATAGTTCTTCAGTGACTTACTAAGGATTCTATCAAGTTATGAGCCCTGCCTGCGCTCAGTAAACAGAAAAGTTCACTCACGACAACTTGAAAAATGGCTGACATTCCCACATTCCACCCAAGTGGACGAAACTGGCAAATATGACGCAAGGCAATCCAGTAGACTTTGGAAGCTGAAGGACTCGCTGGATATCTCACTGATGTACCCACCAGATCCATTTGTCCCCGAATCCGATGCAATGGCTATGTATATTATGGCCGATTCCCTTCCAAACCCGGTATTCCTTCATCTTATATACATCTCGAGACAGCGTGCGAATTCATCGAATGCCTTGCAATAAGATTTTCTAGAGCTATGCAATGGTCAGCTGACAAGGCACGCGAGTCCAGAAAAGTCGAAAATCAGTCAGGAAGCCGGAAAGAGAGCCGCAGAAAGCCTTGTGAACGGAAGCCAGACACGGAAAGGCCAAACAAAGTCAAGTTGAGAAGCCGAAGGGGTCAAGACAACAACGGCGAGGACAGAAAGGCCCTACGAACCACGGTTGCACCCAGGAAACCCCAAACGGCAAGTCAGCGAGTTGACGACGCAATTGCTGACGACGAGAACCTGAATGTGACAAATGCTGAGTCTACACGGCCAGCAGATGTGTCGTGTACATCACCAGACGAGCCACTCACTGAGCGGGCCGATGAGAAGGTTGACATGGCCGAAGAAAATGTAGAAATGGCGGACGGAGAGGCTGAAGAAGTGAGCAGACGAATAGTAGCTGCAGCTGAGAGACCGGGCAAAGGGGCCACGGATGAAACCCCAGCCGCGAGAGTCACACCGCGATGAACAGCCGAGAAAATGGTGGCGATGCAGATGTCAACCGCACATTGGAAATGCCGAAGAAAGCCTGTAACGATGAAGTTAGGCCCATGCAAGTCAACTTACCAGACAGTACAACGAATACAAAGGGTCATGAGGTCAATGACGACGACGACGACGAGTGTGACGGCAAAACGGTTGCACGCGCACACGAAATCCTAGACGGGCAGTCAGCCGACGATGAAGGTGACCACTTACAGGATAAACCCCAGAGCACGCTGTTCGAGGGGGAGAAATGGGAGTCGAGCAGCGAACTCACCACACGCAACGACACTGCTCCCAGAACATACGATGGCGCGGACGACGACGGCAAGACAAAAGTCGAGACCGTTAGAAGACCCTACAGACGTGCGTACGGAGCCACATGACCAGCCAATGGACACGGATGAACGGGATGGCAAGTCGAGGGATCCGGCGAGTATTGAGAGGATTGATGCCAGCATCGAGGAGGCCAAGGGCATAGCAGCGACGAGCGACAGCAACGTGACGTGTCGACCAGAGACGCCCACCAAGCCACCAGACAGCGCAGATGGTGCACAAGCCTACCAGTCGAGCCGAATCAGATTGAGGTCGAACCGGGCGGAAACGTCGACGGCACACGGAGCGGAAGTGCCGTGCATGATAGTATGGACATGGACGTTAACAGCGAGGTCGAAGAATCCGACCAATGTACGCAACAGCAAGAAGCGCTCCCGAGGGTCGAGCTCGAGGGGGAGCGCACCATATCCACGAACTCAAATGCGGCCATGCCGGAGATAAAGCGGGTATCCCGGGAGCATCCAACAACACCGAAGGTCCCAGGAACAGACCTAAGCCGAGGAACAAAGAATTAGCGGACGCTTGCAAACGCCTGAAGCAGGAGGAAGAGATAAACTCACCTTCATGCGCCTGAGTTGAGCCGGACATACAAGCAGCGTCTGCGGGAACATCCAATGGCGACGAGGATTCAAGGAACGTGCAGAAGGAGCTGCAAAGCACGTCAGAACACCAACGCAAGTGGCCGGAGCGAGAGAAGACCAAAGACTTACCCGGAGGAGCCGGAGAAGCTCAAGATGCAGCGGATGGCCCGAGCGGGGAACCGCGCATACCAGGTGAAGTCTACAGCTCGCGGAAACATTCCGCAAACGTCAAGGACGAGCGCATCGACGAAACGGACTCACCAGGACTAGATACTGTGCCAGGAGGTCGAAAGGTCGAAGAACACGAGTCGGGAGGCGACGGCAGCAATAGAATGCGCCAAGTCGATGGAGTCAAAGTCAGAGATGATGGAAGATGACAGGAGAAGGATGGCACAACTAGCGGCGCACGCAGCGACTCGAGATGAGCCAGTACGAGATCGCTAGCTGGCATCAAGTCGAATCAGCATGATTGTGACAAGGCCAAGACGGCACACGGACCTGGACCATTCATACCACTCCCGAGAAACTCCAGACAATCTTCCACGCACCCGGATCCACCACGCCGACGAGGTGGAATCAAAACACGACCTAGAAAAGTCAATCGCGTGAGATTGACATACCGAGTTGCATGGTCACGTAGAGACAAAAACGGGCAGTCCTGACGCATCATGCAGGTCGGTAATGGACTGAAGACTGTGAATATGAATTACTGGGGCGCGACGTACACTTGCAACGATGCCGAAGTCAATGGAGTCGACCGCGCGCGCAAATGGCACAAGTGAGTCGCAACCTACCAAATTAGGAAATCGCGCCGGAATCAGGAAATCACGCCAGCGCCAGGATGCGACGCGACATCGAGCCGATTTACAGACACAAGATTTTAGTCGCTTTAATGGAATACTTTGAGGTATTATTCACTTTAAATATACCTTCTATTTACCTCTGTGCTAGCTGCATACTCATCTAAACACTACCTCGTGTTTGAGAGGGAGTGTTGGAATATTTCTATATTCGTAGTTGATAGCTTACATAAGCGTGGCTACACCGCACCGTAGTTAGTTTTATAACTAGTTCTTCAGTGACTTACTGAGGATTCTAACAACGGGCATCCCCGCAATCCGACAAAGCAAGCCTGGGGGTATATTTTAAGGAAACAGCCCGGGTGAAAAGAACTCAGCGATCGTCAGCATGATTACAAGTTCGGTCCGCAGATAAAAGCATCATGGCGAGCTTCGTCCTGGCCATTCAAAATGTCCCTCCCACCCTTCGACCACGACAGCCAGTCCAAATTCACAGAACCACCCAACCCAACATGGTCTTATTGCCAGACCGTCGACAGCACCCTCGCAGGCCGGGCGTGGCTGAAAGGCGAGGAACAAGGATGGAAAGTCATCGACACGGCGGATTACGATCGACTGTAAGGCACCCAACGTCATCTGCCGACTGCGGGCTGATCATCTGTGCTACAGCCAGCTCTATAAGTTGATGATCAGTGGCATCGTGCCCAGGCCCATCGCCTTTGTCTCCACCGTCTCTGATGACGGCGTAGAGAACTTGGCACCTTTTAGGTGCGGAGATTGTCCCGATCTCCTATGACATGTTGATCATTATTTACCGCAGCTGGTTTAATATGGTGTGTACCTCTCTCTCTTCACCCACGTTCGTGGATATGACCCAATACATGTTCTCCAGGTGTGCCACTGGCCGCCGTTGCTATCTTTTTGTTGCACAAACGGGCCTGCCCGGATCAAAGACACGGCAAAGAATGTCAGGAACGGCAAGGGCTTCACAGTGAACATTATCAGCGAGCCATTCATCCAGAATGCCAACGTCACGTCGATAGACGCTCCCCCTGGCTTTGACGAGTGGTCGATCAGCGGATTGACAAAGGCACCCAGTGTACGCGACGTCCGCGCCCTTGACCAGGACCGCCTGGCTGACCATGCATCACAGGTGCACGTCCAGGCATCCAGGGTCAAGGAAAGCGCATTCAGCATGGAATGCGAACTCTTCCAGACGGTCGATATCAAGCACCCCACGACGGGAGAGTGTACGAGTACCCTCGTGCTGGCGCACGTCAAGTATATTCACGTTCGCAATGACATGTTGACGGACCGCGGGACGATTGACCTCACCAAGTTCCAGCCTGTCGCGCGGTTTGGAGATATATCCTACGCCCGAGTTGGGGATGCATTCAGGATACCCCGTCCTGTCTGGGCTACGGAGGAGAGCAAGGTACAGGAGGCTATACACCAAACGGGCGTAGACAAGTGAATGGTGGCAGATGGAGTGTACATGTATCCATAGAGTGTCGCATATGGCAACTTGAAGGCGTGCGAGAGCAAGTTGGATGAATGCGACAAGTCTCAGGCTGCCCATGATTCGTACTTGGCACGCAGGAGCCGGTCTGGGAGGGCTCGGCCTTCTGCCAAGGCGTATGCTGAGCTCGAGCACCCGAGCCACCCAACTTGGTGCTCTCCACACTGTCAGCCCAGGTAAATCGACTGTCGTACTATTTAACCCAGGCTGACCGATCAAGCCCACCCACCGATCCCCCCGCAGGCCAAGACAATGTCCGACTTGCCCCCCTTTGACCACGCCCTCGGCAGCCAGTACACATGCCCACCCGACCCGGGCTGGTCCTGGGGCCAGCACATCGACAGCACGCCCCAAGGCCGTGAGTGGATGGAGGGCGAGAAACAGGGGTGGAAGACCATCGTCACGGCAGAGGAGAGCCCTAGGTAAGGACACTCTCATCCCCTCTGCGTGCGCGCACGCGTTCATCCCGCGTTGGGCTACGCAGCAAATTGTACGCGCTCATGATCAGCGGCGTCGTCCCTCGTCCAATCGCACTTGTCTCCACCGTCTCCCAAGACGGGGTCGAGAACCTGGCACCATTCAGGTACGCACGACCTTGCCACCCCGACGACCGTACCGCGCACACTGACCGTTTTCCCCGTCACGGTCCGCGATGATAACCACAGCTGGTTCGGCATGGTGAGTACCCCAGGGATTATTTGCGAGTCGATCGACCGGATGACTCACAATCCCACGATGTGCGCCCTTTCACTCTTGTCTCCTCCGACTCGGCTCGGGACTCGCGCGATCATGGCACCCACGATGCACGATTCCCGGCTGTACTGTGTAGATCAGCAACCGGCCCCCCGTCGTTGCCTTTTCCTGCCTGCACGCCGCAGCCCCCGACCAGCTCAAAGACACGACCGCCAACATCCGCCACAGCACAGGCGGCTTTGTCGTTCACATCATTAGCGAGCAGTTTGTCGCGCAGGCCAACGCCACGTCGATCGATGCACCACCGGACGTGGACGAGTGGTCCTTGAGCGGGCTGACCAAGCTGCCGAGCGTACGTTTCCCGCCTCGGGGATGTGTCTGTTTGGATGGGAAATGGTACTGACATTTTATGTCCCATCCCCCCCCCCCCCCGCTTTCCTTTTCTTGTGATACACACTGGCACGACACGACA
>JBBPKE010000169.1:0-32500 GCA_038089095.1 Tylopilus orsonianus | reverse complement strand
AAGGATATATGCTCGACGACGATAAGGAGGAACACACGATATATGATTCATCCTTTAAGAAGGGCAAGTCAGACTTTCATCCCCATGAGCCGAAGGAAACGCACCAGTTCTGGACTTCTATTAGAGCACTGTCTTTACCACTAGACTCGACGAGGACATCCCAAGCTACTTTCGCCTGAATACCAAGTACACAATTAGCATTGGACTCACACTCCACACAATGGAAATATAACCTTGTATGCTGAGTCGTAGAAGATTGATGTTAGCTGTCGAAGCGCAGCGATGCTGAAAGCCGGTGTCAGCGACTTGCGTTGTCTAATGGGATGGGTCGATACTTCCATCTTTGAATGCATGGAATAATGAATATACCTTCTATGACACTCCCCGTGAGCCCATAAAAGACCTTTCCCAAACTCGATCCAAACATCAGCTACACTACATACCACAGGAGTTGTCGTAATCACGTACGAAATTTGCTTGGAATTTTTTGGTCACCGGTGTTTGAATGTATGTCCACGTCTCCTTGGAATAAAAATGTGCAATCGCTCTCGGATCACACAGCACAACCCTCCGACGACCCAAGGTCGACGGAACCACGTAAACGGGGCCATATTCCTGTGCCCACGTTTCGTATACGGCCCCCGAGTCCTCAGCATTGAGGATGCTCTTGCCGACACCGTAAAGGAAGCTATCGCTGGGTGGTCCTTGGAGTTGGGTTGTGCGTACTCGCTGGCGGGACATGCGGCGCCATCGAAGAAGGGCCCATATCGTTGCGCAAGCGATGGCTGCATCAAACATATACCAGTGAGAAGGACGAAGTTGTGTCAGAACGGTGTCTGAAAGTTTCGACATTGTCCAAGGAATGTACGATAGCACCTCCGGCGACATGGCGGACGATAATATGTCAAGCAGGACGGTGAAGTGATGTGACGTTTGAAACGCTGCTAGCTCTTCTGTGCCTTTTATATTCCTTCTGGCCCCGACGGTTCTCCCTGAGTGACTCACCTATATATGATGGTTCATCTCGCACCGTGTGTCCAGAATCAATGTGCAGGAATGGAAAAGTCACCGAAGGTCTTACAACAGCCGTGCCGACACGTCTCATATCGGCCCAGCTGAAGCTAACAAGTACATTTGAGGGTCGGACCTAGGCTCCCTGTTACGGGTTGTGCGGATTGGCAATTAACCGAGAACTTGGGCTTGCGAGGTCATGCTCGTCCAGAGACACACTCCAAATCATAAGCGCAGAGCATGAACATCGCTCACAACGAAGGAGTGCATAAAGAAAAGAATACGGCTGTAAAAGGGGGTGACCAGGGCAGGTTTACATGAGCCAGAGCCCCGAGTTGGGACCCGAAGGGATGACACGATAAGCTGCACCGCGAGTAAGTAGTGCTGCCAAGGCGAATTAAGTTCGAGGTTAGTTCGCCTCGTTTCGGGTAAACGTGACTTCGCTGTGGTCCGAGAACACCGGATTTGGGTCGAAGCCCCCTCGTTAGTGATCCCGTTGAAATAAATAAGTTCGAGGTTACTTCGCTTCGGTTCGAATAGACGCCACTTCACTGTACCGTCATTCACCGGCACTTGAGCCATCAATTTTTGGCCGAGCTCTCACAGCACACCACGAAACCGGCACAAAAATCAATGTTGGTATTTAGTATATATATGCTATGTAGTGATGGAATCCAAGTTTTAGAACAGATCCGCCCATCTGTTTCAACACGATGTGCTAATGTTTATTTTCAAGCCTTATCGAGGTCCACCGTCACTTGAACCACTGCCAAAAAGGGTATATCGTGTACGTGTGTTATTATCCAAGATGCTCCATCGGTTCTCGTCGCCATCGAATTCGTTGCTTTTCGCATCCGCGACAGCATCACCAGTGTCTATGTCAACGATCATTGGCTTGGGAAGGCGTGGCTTAAGCCTTTCTCGTTTCGGCTTCTTCCAACGTGGTGCCTGCCCCTCTGCCTTAGCCAAGATACACTCTATCGTCTACGACTCCAACTCTTCCTTGTAAGTGGCCATACATGCCTTGTTTCGTTCCAGCCGCTCCAAGTAACACTTCTTTTTGGTGATGGATTGTGCACGTCCAGGCATACTTTCAGAGGCTTTCTGACGGGTGAAATTTATTGTTATTTTCCTCCGAGCACCCTCGGTTCCGTGTATAGTCTAAATTTGGGTAATCTACATCAGATTAGATATAGTGACTTGTATGATAAACAAGATCAGACTGGCATCGCTCTGGGAGGTGAAGCACACCATTCACTGCCATAGAAATACAGGCTATATCATTCTTAATAGTCAACCTATCTAATGTAAGCCAAAAAATTTACATCCGAGTTTGTACAAAGTGTGGAGGTTGAATATGTTAAAATGGATGCTATGAAATCCTCAGTAGATGTCAAGCTACTGATATTAAAAGTACTACCTATGAAATATATGATAGTTAGTACAGTAGTAAATGCCTATGAAAATAAGGCTTACCCTCAGTAAATGTCAAGCTACTGAGGAAATAAACTAAGAGACTGTAGCAAAGTGTACGCTCTAAGCTTATGTAACGATTACCGTATATGGAAAGCTAAAGCGCGCTGGTCAAGATTTCAACAGAATATACACTCTTAAACAGTAGAAAACATAACGTATCAGATGTTCTCGACAACATAGTGAACCTTGACCCCATTGAAATACATCATATAAACAATGGGTACTTTGATCAGAAGCAAGTATGTGGTCCTGACCTGTATTTATCTTGCTTTTGGGAAAGTGGCTCAAGTGCTGGTGGTGGCTCGAGTGCCGGTGGATGAGAGTATCGTGTTTTGTAATGACTCGTGCGACGATCCATCCGTTCATGATCTTGCACGGCTGCATGTCTGTATCTCTATAGCTGCTGGAATGTATAGCATCCAGTGCACCCACGACCATCCATGTGCGCTTCCGTGTCAAGTGAAGCTCTGACACACGTTATCTAAAAAATGACACACTCGACTGTTTGCCCCTACCACACGCATCGAGTCTCAACGTGGGCTTGTACGTCTGTCCACGGTGTCGATTAGGAACGAGTACCACAAAAACAAAACTACACATGGATCGGATTTCTCACTTGTGTTCCAACTCGACGACCACGATGAAGGATAGTGTGCCATCACGTTTTCCATAAGCGGGGCCCTGGAAAGGCTAGAATGCAGGAGGATAGACGGCACAGATGCATTACAAATATTTGGACGTGGAATGTATCAAATGCATATCCCCCCTTGCTCGGGCACGTCAACGCCGGCCTTTCCTCAACCATGACGACGACAACGACGACGGCGACGGCGACATCTCTACCGCCCGAACTCGCAGAGCCCATCGACTGTCTGCTGATCGACAACTTTGACTCTTTCACGTGGAATCTCTACCAACAACTCTCCCTCCTCGGCGCACGCGTCACCGTCGTCCGCAACGATGCCATCCCCGCCGTCGCCCTGCCCCAGCTCAACATCCGCTGTCTCATCATCTCGCCCGGGCCCGGCCACCCCACCACCGACTCGGGCGTCTCGCGCGATGCCATCCGATACTTTGCCGGCAAGGTCCCCGTGCTCGGCGTCTGCATGGGGCTCGAGTGCATCGTCGACGTCTACGGCGGCACCATTGGGTACGCCCTTTACTTCTCTCGTACTACAAGTGCATTGATCGGCGAGAGATAGTTATGCGGGGGAGATCAAACATGGGAAGCTCAGTCCTATCCGACACGACGGCCGCGGCTGCTTCAGAGACATCCCGCAGCGCATCCAGTCGACACGGTACCATTCCCTCTCTGCCTCGCTCAAGACCCTCCCCAGGGACCTCATGATCACCTGTGTCACCGAAGAGTCTGGCGTCATCATGGGCGTCCGTCACCGCCAGCTCACTGTCGAGGCGGTTCAGTACCATCCTGAGAGCATTCTCTCCGAGTCCGGTGATGCCCTCTTGCGCAACTTTCTCAGCTTGAAAGGCGGCACGTGGGCCGAAAACCCCGGAGCAGGAGTCCTCGACACGGCCCTCCCTCCCTTTCCTTACGATGCTCTCCCTACCGGAGCCGATGCACCCGATCTCAAAACTAAAGTGCCTAGCATCCTCGAGCGCATCTACGAACAGCGCCTCAAGGACGTCCAACTTGCCAAGTCCCTCCCCGGCACCTCTTCTGTCGACCTCGACGCCTACCTCGCGCTTCATCTCGCGCCACCTCTCGTCCCGCTCGTCCCGCGCCTCAAAAGCCGCACCCCGGCTCTCATGGCCGAAATAAAACGCGCTAGTCCGTCCAAGGGCGACATTTCTCTACACGCCAACGCCGCGCGCCAAGCCCTTACTTATGCCCTCGCTGGTGCGGCCGTCATCTCTGTCCTCACCGAACCCACATGGTTCAAGGGTTCACTCCTCGACATGCGGCTCGCCCGACAGGCTATCGACACACTCCCGAACCGCCCCGCCGTCCTCCGCAAGGACTTTATTTTGGACGAGTACCAGATTGCCGAGGCAAGGCTGTGGGGCGCCGACACGGTCCTTCTCATCGTTGCCATGCTCCCGCCTGTGCGCCTGCGTGCACTGTACGCTTACTCCGTGTCGCTCGGGATGGAACCGCTTGTCGAGGTGCACACGGTGGACGAGATGCGTGTCGCGCTCGAGTTGGGTGCCAAGGTGATTGGCGTCAACAATCGCAACCTCCACGACTTTAATGTGGACATGGGCACAACGAGCCGGTTGGCAGATATGGTGCGAGGCGACGTCGTCTTGTGCGCGCTAAGCGGGATCAGTGGGCCCGAAGACGTCAAGAGGTATGCGAAGGAGGGCGTAGGCGCAGTGCTTGTCGGCGAGGCGCTCATGCGCGCCAAGGATCCGCGCGACTTTATTCACCATCTGTTGGATTGGCCACTGCCGAAAGAGGAGGAGGATGTGGAGGTATTAGTCAAGATCTGTGGTATTAGAAACGAAGAAGAAGCACTGGCGGTAGCCAAGGCGGGGGCCGATTTCTTGGGACTTATTTTTGTTCCGGAAAGTAAGCGGTATGTGACCGTGGACACTGCCCAAACGATTTCCGGCAGTATTCATGCGCTCCAACTCGTGTCCAACGTTTTCACCGATGATTCTGACTCCGACAGCGAGGAGACTGATGCGAAAGCGGGGAAGGAAACGACAAACGAGAAAGAAAAAGCAACCAACAAAGACAAGGAAGTAGAAGAAATAGAGGAGAAACCAACTGCAAACGAACCCGGATCCGATAACGGGTCAGATCAAACCGTCGATAATGCCCCCTGGTTCGCGACCCACGCACGCCGACTCGCCCGTACGCTCCCTCGCCGCCGTCCCCTGCTCGTGGGTGTCTTCCAAAACGCGCCTCTTCACATTGTCCAAGAGACGGTGGCACGCGTGGGCTTGGATCTGGTCCAGTTTCACGGCAAGGAGCCATTGGAATGGGCACGGTTCGTGGATGTGCCCGTCGTGCGTGTGTTTCATGTCGGCACCGCTGGTGGGGTCGCGACCAACACGGACGCTGGGACGGGCCCTGCGGATACGAATGGAGTGGCGGCAACGATGGACGATGGTCTGCGAGAGGTGACACGACCCGGGTTACACGCGTGTATCCTCCTGGACGCGATGAGAACAGACGGCATGAGTGGGGGCAGTGGAAAGACGGTGGATTGGGCGAGGGCAAAGGCAGTAGTGGATGCGGGGGAACACGTGCTGCGTCAGGCAGAGCCAACTACAAGCGGGCGGGGGTCCCCCACTGAGCCCAAACCCGATACAGATGCTAAACTTAGCGATGGAGGCGGGAACGGCCTCGAGGACGCCAAAGGAGACTCGAGCGAGTCTGTCGATGTGGATGCTCAGACCGCACCTAAACCGGATACCCCACGCCGTGCGCGCATGCCGCTCATCTTGGCGGGTGGACTGAACCCCTCCAACGTGGCCGAGGCGATCACGCGCGTCAGGCCTTGGGCGGTGGACGTGAGTGGGGGTGTCGAGAAGGCCGACGGGACGGGCAAGGATATATACAAGGTAAGGGCGTTTATACAGGCTGTCAAGGCGCTCGGTGTGTCTGGGTCCGGCGAGCCTGCGTCGCAGAGTGCATAGGGGTGCCACCGAAGGGAAAGGAACCAAAAACGAATCTGGGGGCGTTTTCTTGGATATGAAACAATAGATGTGTATCTCCCCGAGCGTGTATGAGTGTGCGGCTGCTGCTGCCACGGGAGTAGGATGTTCCGTCACGATATGCAATAGCTTGTCCAACATATGCAAACGATGGTTACGTGCCACCCCCTCTTGACGCACGTCGAAGCCCTAGCGGGGTGGCAGCGATTCGTCATGAATGCAACGCAGCTTACCGAAAAAAAAAATAGGCATGTCCATGTTGTGCTCGAGCGGGTGGGCCCGCGTGTTAGCACCATGGGACATACCTCCCGTGGATGAACCTCCGTGCCCACGAACAAGCGGATGCGACACTAGGCCGCGCATGGCCAGACCTGCGCTTGCATGCGCCACCACCGTGCTGCTGCGTGCGTTCAACGTCTGTAGAGGCGTCGGATGCCCGAGAAAAGCTGTCTCTCCGTGGACTTGACCGCACGCGCGTACCCACCTCCCTATGCTCCTGTCCATACCTCCCGCTCAACGGTGTCACGAAGCCGTCGGTGCACGTATACTGACCCGACCTGAAAAGCAAGGGAAAAGCCCCTACCGAAACCGCCCCGTCCCCCCCAATGGCGACGATCCAGGGCAGTGGGACGGGCGAGAAGAGGGACACACCCTGGGTTACACCCATGTCACACTACCCGCGTTACCAGGTTCGTTGCCTCTCTCTTGCCTTCTTCTATCGCCGTGGGTGTTTGCCCTATGAGCCACAAGGTCCACCAGCACCGCCAGACCTTTCTTTTTTTTTTTTTACCAACGCTGGCACTTGGACACCTTCTCGCCTCGCCTCTCAGTCCCAGGGGGTCCTTGCCGCACAACCCTCGACGGACGACCCTGAGCGCGCGCTGTAAACGCCGATAAATCGTCAACGACGCGCGAGTGGATGATGACACACACGCATACATTCACGTTCATTTGTAGTCCCTGTTAAACGTGCGCCGTCCTCGTGCTCGTGACGTTTACAGTAAGCCATGGCATTGTAATCGTCGCATGAACAAAAGCAACGGGTGCAAGCGTGCAACTCACCCCTGGCCTGTGCCGCTGCTGACTGCGCATACCTGCAGCTTTGGACATGATAATTGGTGATGACTGTTATTCTGTGTCGGCGGCACATGTTCATATCCTTATAACTCTTGTGTTGCATCCACCAAAGCCAGCATCATCGTCTCTGTTAGTATTCGAAAAAAGAAAATCATCACCATTTCCACGACTGTCGGACGATCCGAAAGGGGACAGGCGTAAAAACGGCAAAGAGAGACGAGTGAGGACATAACCAAGCACATAATCGTACTAGTACAGATGGTATTGCTGGGTAAAAAAAAAAAGGAGAGGAAAAGAAAAGGAAGAGGAAAAGAAGGAAAGAAAAAGAGAGAGAGCGAGAGTAGCACACACGCGAAGAGTGAGCAAACAAATAATAACAACAATGACGACAGAAAGCAGAGGGAATCTATAGTGAATGATGTACTGACGTGATACAGAAATCCGCAACCATGCACGGCCAGAGAGGTGGGGGCAACACAATCACTCTCCCCCGCCAGCGAGTTCGAGAATGAGACGGCATGCAATGTCCATAAAGACGAATGGTGAGACCACTTCGTCCTCCTTGACTGCATGTCCGTCCTTGATCGATCGTCCATCGGAGCTCGTCTCGGGTAATAATGTGTCCGGGTTAGCCATGTCAAACTTCCCAGCACCGGGCTCCATGGACGCCTTGTACGTCTTCTTCTGGTGAAAGTCGACGAGATAGTTTATCGAGTCGACCATGTAGAGCTGTAGGTTCATAAGCACCTGCCCCGAGCGTGAGTGGGCGTCGTCGTCGAGTCACTTTGGTATACGTACCACGACATCCTGAACCCTCGCTCGTGTCTCTATGAAATACACGCTCGCAGCTGCTCGCAAGTCCACCGTGTCACTTCCATCCAACTCCTTGACACGCTCGATCTTGGCGCCGTTGGATCGCTGCCGTTGAGGACGGACCCCACCCAACCCACCAAGATTCCGCTTCTCCTTCCACTCCATCCCAAGCATCTTGAGCGTACGGTAAATCTCCAACATGACTTCCATGGGTGGCGACCGGCTCCGGATTCCAAAGTGCCACTTTGTTCGGTGCTGCTTCTTTTCCTTCACAGGCCAAGTGCGTTTGGCGTTGGCGTACGAAATGAGGTGATGTTGCTCGGGAAGTTGGTCGGGGAGGGAGGAGTTGAGAACGGCAAAGTGGTTGATTTCACCATCAATGGGAGGCGTCGAAAAGTCCAGTCCATCGTCAATGTCATCGTCATCGTCAGAATCGCCGTTGAACTCTGCTTCAAAGGGATTGTCCTCCAAGTCGCCCGCGGGTGACAGGGCAGTGGGCGACATGGTGTTTCTAGGCTAGATGAAATCCAGACTTAGTAAAAACGGTAGCAACAGAGACGATACAACATAAACTGACGTCCATGGCGGCCAGCTTGGCATCGCGTTCCTGTTCCTCGAATTCTGCGACTAAATATCATCAGCTGGTATACAGGCACAAGACGGGACTGCCTACGGTCTCTGCCTGCCCTGCGCTTGTCGCGCAGTAGCATGTAAGCTACCTTGACGGCATTCCCCTGAACACCGTCGTCCCTCCGCATGCATTCCCAAATGTCATCCTTGTCGACCCCTTCCATTCTTGATGCGAGCTCCTCGACGACATCCTCCTCGATCCGGCCCAATCCATCGATAATCTCAAAATCCAACGCCTTTACAGGCGTCACCAACGACGAGAGCGTACCAAGGACGGGACCAGGGGGAGGTGGAAGAGGTGTAAGGTACCGTTGAAGATCGGTCGTATAGAAAGGATGTTGAGTGATCTCGGGAATAGTGATCCGTTTGACGGGATCCACGGCCAACATCGCATTGATCAGACCTCTTGCATCAGCGCCGAGGTAGCTTGGCATGTGGTAACTACCCTCTGTGACAACAAACGATGAACCAAGCGGTCACAATGCAAAAAAAAAAAAGGCCTACGACTGATTTTCGTAAAGAGTGTCTGGACATCGTCGTCCTCGAAGGGAAGCCTTCCGCACAGCATGACATAAAGAATAACTCCACAGCTCCATACATCGATCTCCGGCCCCGTATACAGACCGCCCCGGATGACCTCCGGCGCGGCGTAATTGGGACTGCCACAACTCGTCTTTAGAAAATCACCATCCTTGATCTCGTTCGAGAGACCAAAATCGGCGATCTTGACGTTGAGGTCATCATCGAGGAGGACGTTCTCTGGTTTCAAATCGCGATGGACGATCTTCAATTTGTGGCTGTACTCGATGCCGGAGATGAGTTGCTGAAAGAATTTCCGGGCGCGTGGCTCCGGCATGCGACCGTGATTGACGATGTAGTTGAAGAGCTCGCCGCCAGCGTATTCTAAAACGATGATGATATCTGTGGGGGTGGAAATGACTTCGTATCTACATGTTGTGTGGAACGTCACGATCGCGGGCTCGCGGAGGTATACGGATGGACACGTACAACTTGATGATATGCGGATGCCGGAGGGTGCGCATATACTCGACCTCGCGCTGGACCCGGGTCTTGGTCTTGGTCATGTGGATGACCGCCTTGGAGATGTACTTCATGGCGACCCTTTGTCCCGTGATGGTATGCATTGCCACTGACGAAAAAGAAACAGAATCAACCATGGACCAAGAGCGATCGTCATCGACGATGGGAACGCACTCTTGACTTTGCCAAAGGTGCCTTCGGCGATGTCGCCCACGACGGTGTACTCCCCGAGCTTGGAAGCGGGAAGTAACGGTGGACTATCGCTCATCTTGCAGAGGCAGAGCCGTAGAAGATATCGCCCTAGTCGTCGTCGTCGTCGTTGTCGTCGTCGTTCCCGCCAGTCGCTGGTGTCGTCGTCGAAAAAAAGATTTGTCGTGCTCTTGGCCGATGGAAATGGAGTTACGTACGCATTCGGGGTCCCGCTCCCCCACGCACAGATTATATAATGTCTGCGGGCCCCTACACACCGCACTTGGATCACGTGCGTATATGTGCAAGGAGGACGAGGAGGAGGAGCGCACTGTACACAGCAGGGATTGGGCGTATGCTGCCTTGGCCATAATCGTGATCCTTGGTTTGAACGGGACGGTCTTTTTTTCCATCAACGTTTCATTGATATACACTTCTTCGAGCTCATCCAGGATAATCATTTACCCCGAGAGGAGGCAGTTAATCCGATGATATCACCGATCACCAACTCAGGTGCCCTCGTCCCCCCGAGACAAGTCCCCCTAAATTTACGCGTTACTTTTGACAGCTTATCAAGCCTCAGTCCTGACCTGACCAAGATCTCAGACATTCGATTCAGAGTTCGGAAGCCAATTCCGGGGTTCAATTATTGACACACCAGGCATGTATCAACGCAACTCGATGATACCAGGAACCTTGATACAATCAGTCCTTGGACCAAGTAGAGCCACGATCCCTTGCCCTGAATAGCAAGCAGCCTTCAAACGCACTGCCACCACGCCGTGCCTCCAACCACCACGCCCGCACACCTACCCGCATCCCAACTATGCGCCGCGCCCAAAGCGTCCGCGCCTACCCCCGCACCTCCCTCAACCTCTCCACCGACCCGCCCACTACCACCGACCTCTCCATCCTCCGCGAATCCGACGAACCCCTCTCGATCGAAGACACGCTCCGCAAACAACTCCTCGAAAAAGAACGCGAAAACGACAAGGTCCGTGTCCACTTCCACCACTCTCATCCTCGCCCTCGCCCTCATTGCCCTCACCCACACCCACACCCCACACGTCCCACCCACACCCCACACACAGCTCCAATCTACCCTCCTCGCCCTCCAAACACAACTCGTCGCCCGTCCCCCCATCGAAACCATCCAATCCCTCGAAAAGGAATACAAAAACCTCGACCTCATTCTCCAAGGCACACAACGCGAAAACGAACGGTGCATGGCCGAACTCGAACGCGTGCGCACGCGGGAACGTGCGCTCGAACAGGCCCTCGCCAAACTCGCTGGAGAGAACTGGCAGGTGCGTTCTCCCCCCCCTCCCCTTCCTCTCGTATCTTTGGGTGGTGGGAATGATGTCGGACAGGCGGTGTTGGATATCGCTCCCCCGTCGTCAACGGTCGTCGCTAGGGTCATGGGAACGTCGCTTTTGAATCGGACGATGGCCACCCCGCCATCGTCAAACGAAGCTTCCGAACCGGCTCAGGCAGTGTCACAAGCTTCCGTCGAGGCGACGCTCTCTCAGATGGAACAAATACGACTCCTCGTGCTTGGGATGGAACAGCGCATGCAGCAACGCGAGGAGAAGCTGACAAAGACCATCGAACGTGCAGAGGCTCAAGAGGTGAAATGTGAGGCGTTGAGAAAGGAAGTGTTACCCACAAAGACGGCAACGTAAAGAGATGCCATCCCGTTTCTCTTGTCGTCGTCTTGTATTCTAGGACATTCCATACCCATGTTCACGTACCCGCGCGGTCCCTTTAATGTAACACACTTGGCAATATATTGCAACGTACACAAATGACAGTGGACCGTGGAGTAATGTAGTATGGACATGCAATGTGGTAGCTGGACTTGACGTGATGCAAATGACTGGCTGACAGGATAACTACAAATTCTAGCGAAAACGAGGCCGGAAAAATCGGATAAACATGAGGCGCATCCCAGCTTGTTGGGCCCGGCACCGAGGTGGGCGTTATGAAACAAGGAACGACGAGCTGATGGTGCACCGTAAATGGTAGAAGAAACGCACGTTTTGAATCGGTGCAAATAAGCATGAATCAAATAACAAATATTGATGATGGTTCAGAGTTCGATGCAAAGATTGTTCTTTCGTGCAGTGTGGAATACAAGGTCGGTGTGGCGGAGACGTCGCGCAGCGTGGAATCGAAGTAGAATATTTGTGTATTTTGATCGTCTTGATGAATGCGATTGCTGAAAATGCTTGCTTGATCAAATATGGTAGACGCCCGTTGCGGCGAAACTTGCAAGATCGATGCGGAAGATGGCTCGGCCCAGCATAGTGTATATATTCACGTACGGTTTCCAATGGAGGGCGGAATCCCCGGCGCTCAGACGACAGGTGTGAAGTTGCAAAGAATGCCATGAGCCAAGATGGTCGGCGCAGGATCGGTGATGGGCAGTGACTCAATACCCATAATAAGCGCGCTTGTAGGGTCATCAGTCGACACACCAAGAGTGTATAATTGATACGAACCATCCTGTCGCTGCGCGGTGTCAGATCGTGGTGAATCATTTCGATGGAAAGACATACAAAAGCCAAATAACCTTGGATCCAGTCTTGCATCCACGAAGCGTCACGATATGGCCTCTGATACACTCATAGAGCATTGTACGTTGGTCCTTGTCGGCCTACAGCACATGGTATGATTGTTCGTGAATAGAAGGACACCGAGACCTACCTGAGGGAGCACATTCGCGATGAGCTGACTACCCGTAACGGACAGGGCGAGGTCAACAATCATAGCACGACGACCACTGAAAAGTGACATCAGCGTGGCGCTCCAGGACGTCGGGTGCCACCGACCCTTTTGCCGGTTCACACATCCTCTTTACGATCCTCGCTAGGGTCTCTGGGCCGGTTTCTTTGAATGCCTTGGTGACCGACTTGAATCCCTGCTCGTTGGTTGCATAGTCCAGCAAATCAGCGATCAAGTGATCGAGGCACATCTGACGGTGTTTGGGTGATCCATGTTCCAAGACTAACATGCATCGTCAGCAGTCTGCATGCGGCTGATGGATGAAACGCAC
Organism: Tylopilus orsonianus; assembly: GCA_038089095.1. Lineage (NCBI taxonomy): Eukaryota > Fungi > Basidiomycota > Agaricomycetes > Boletales > Boletaceae > Tylopilus > Tylopilus orsonianus. Next base: position 19,584 of record JBBPKE010000169.1, on the reverse strand, counting down.
TGTGTTGAATACAATATGACCCCCATTGATTCTTGGCGATTTCAGTAAATACCGCGGATCCCTGATTCAGCAATTCGTCAATGATTCCATCTTTGGCGGATTCCTCGAGGTTCTCAAACGCATGCTGCCGATAAATGAATAAGGGCCACGCAGGCGTGTCAACAATGAACGCCACCTGGACAACGAGGGACCCTGTTTCGTGACACGCAAGCGAGGCCCACTTGCCCTTGAGTGATTTGTTGACACTTGGGGGCAGAACTGAGCTCACGAAGAAATTTCAAAGCAAGCCACTCACTAGGCAAAGATAGGTGGTGCTGGAGGGGTCCAACTCAATTCCATAATCTAGGCACCGCTCGTCACAACTCAAAGTCGGGTGTCAACTCAACGGAAATATACCTTGCTCCAAACATGGGAAGCATGCTTGTTCACCAGCGTTAAAGCCGGATCGCCGAGAAGCAGCTCCGACACGATCAATAACCTGATATCTTCTTCACAATCAAGTGCCTTTTGAAGGACGTGGCACCCGTAGCAATTGGTCGCCAGTTCGACCACTCGGCCTCTATCCAAAGATTTCCTTGAGTACATGGGTAGCAAAAAGGGGAGGCAAACTAGCCTCATACAACCCACGATCTTACGCCGCTCTTCGGCAGTCGAAGCGGCCTCCAGGCATCTCTGAACGGCCCAGTTCCCGAACCTATGTTAACCCCGTCGAGTCAATATGTATATATACCGTAATAAATAGTGATGGAGGAAGCACCGATGAGACATCATCTCGAAGCCGCGCGCACATATGGCGTCTATGATCTTGTGACGTTCTTCCAAGTCCGCAACTTTAAGCTTTTGCTGCAAAAAGATCGAGGCCTGCTGATCAGAGGACTTGATGATACGCGCTACAAAAATATGATACGGTGGAGACGAAGAGGGATGAAGGAGCGACAAAAAGTTGATGGGCTGCGTGAACGAAAGAAGATAGATGCACATATTAGTCGATGTATATTTCGAGCGAATGAAAAAGACGTCGTGCCTCGTGGGAATGCGCTCCCGCGGTCCCTTGGCGTACAAAGGCAGGTTGAGAAGGGGACGTCCTCAAAGAATCCTCCCCCGGTAGACCGATCGAAAAATCACTCAAAAGCTTCTCCTCCGTCCTCCGCCACTCTGGAAGCTGGTGCTGGTGGCGCCAAGCTGCAGGTGAGACGGTAGGTAAGTCTGATCGACGAACGAGCTGGGGGAAGGCGCTGTCATACAGGGGCTGAGTGCCGAGTGCAGGAGAGTTATTCTCCAAAAATTGATCAAAGAACGGAAAGCCACCAGAAGGCAGCGCACATGACACTGGAGGGTCCAAAAGACGGGACTGAGGGATACTCATGGCGGACAAAAAGTCGCGCGTCTTGAGAGGTGAACCCGGATCAAACAAAAGAGACGATGGTGATACATTGCAAGGTGCTGGTGGCGCTTCGTAAGGGGGAGTGACCTTTAGGTCAAACGAAGGCTTTGCAGGGGACAAGTCCGTCGGGGTCAACAGTGCCGACGTCGTCGAGCTCGGAGACACGTCGGGGGAACTGGACAGGTTCGTAGCCTCTCCATTCACGACCCGAGTTGGCTGTTGCGGGCACAGCGCGGGAGAATTGAGATTGAGCGCGCGCAAGAGCTGCTCGACGTGCTAGACGACCGACTAGGTGAGTATATGCGCCTAAAAATTGTAAAATCAAACGTGCATCATCGTCAAACTCGGGACTCTGACGTTTCCTCCCGTCTCCGATGGCGCCAATGTCCCTTTTTCGAGGTGGACCAACGCGTCCGACCGGACCGAAGACGTCTTCGCTACCAAAGATTGGATTGAAACCTCGGAGCCCCCTCTGCGGACGAGCAGCCGCTTTTTCTGGATCACACAAAAAGGTATCAATGGCATTGGGCCAAGTGGAAGGGTCTAATTGCTGAGACTGCGGGGCCCAGATCGACGCAGCCGTGGTCCTCGATCGCGGAGGACTGTAATCGTTGGCAAAAGGAAGGAACGGCTGCGACGCGGAGGACTGCATGGTCGTCAGAGGGGGGAAACGAAAGGATGGTGGGTGTGGCAGAGAAAGAAGGAAATCACGGCCGAGCAGTCTTTTATATGGATTTTCGCGCGCGCTGACGGTCCGTCCGATGTGACGATCCCCCAGCACAGACAGTCACATTCCTTTTAAGGGGAGGATTTGACTTAATTTGGAAGCGCTTCTTTGCACACTCCAGCCCACCTTGTTCGCGGGTGACAGGGATTTCTGTTCGATGTGTTGCCGCCAGTTCGACTATCAGATTACCTACCATCTTATCACAGACGACGCGTGTGTATCTATGCACTCTCCGCGCGATCCAACGCGACCTTGAAGCGCTCGGTGCAGCTCCAGGATGGGCGCCGGGCGATGCTGAATGCCATCTGCCCACTCGTCACAATGTCACGGTAAATGGAGCCTAGGACCCGCGGTGGAGATTGGATGAGCAACGAGAGACGAGAAACCACCACACGAACGCCTACCAAACAGATCGATCTACGGGTTGAGCGGCGTGCGTTTCGTTTGTGCTCCTTCACGAACCGAATCGCAATGGAAAAGGAGGAGGGGGATTTCAGCTTAAGGAGACCATCGGCGCACGACGAACGGGATGCATGCTGTCTTTGAAAGGGAGAGCACAAACAGCTTTTTTTCCACAGTCGTGGTTCCCACTCTGCACCAATGCCGTGCGGTTGAGTATGAACCGGAGATTTCGCAGTCTCACAGAAGGCGGAGGAAAGTATACCTAGGGTCCATGTACATCGAAATGAAGGTGCGAGTTATTCATACGAAGTCTTGGCGATAGACAGAATGCAGATAGCAGGGCAACGGGTTCTCGAAAGATGGGCAGCAAGGAAAAGAAGATGGCTTTCTAGATGTACCCCAATCTGTCACTGCCGAACACCAGTTGCTCGCTCCACAGGAGTGCAACAACTGGGCCCGAAAACCGCGGGAACGCCAGTCAAGAGACGACTTGATCTGGGACACAGCTTCGCAATTCGGTATACGGACGGCGATCAGCTGTCTTCTATGTTTCATGCTCACACGAGGGGGTGGCGGGATAGAGTGCAAGCGCTTACTGGGATTATATTGATAGACCGGGGTTTCTCACCGCGCGAAGGCCACTGGCGATCAAGTCAAGTACGTCAAATACGCACACTAGCGAAGTAAGGGGGTGAGGGTAGTCGCGGAAATGAAAGCATATCGGTAACCTGTGTGACCGAGGGTAAGAGTGTATGCGAGAGAAGGCAACGGGTGCTGGCGGAGAAATGAAACACTCGGACACAAGGCGGCGTGACCCGTCTGGTGCACAAGGAACGGATATTGACTTGGAGAAGTGTTTGGACCCGGCCACTATTACTGAGACACGCGTCGACGAGGTAACTCACGGGCGGTCTCGGCCCTCGCCGGGCCCTGAAATCAGGCCAAGGAACTTGTGCTGCGGTCCGAGAAACCCGTGTTAGAGCAGAATAGCTATTAGAGGCAAGGTGCAGTTCCCATGGAACAGGAGTGAGCGAAACTGCGGATAACATCAAAGGGCTGGGAAAGAGGGACATCACGTACGGTTGGAAGAGATGCTTACAGCGCGGGATGGGGGATGCGATGCGAGGAAAGATGACGAGGCAATGCCAAGCTGGGTGGCATATAGGGACAAAGTGATGAAGCGGTAGGAGACGGCGCAAGCGAACGGGGGACCGATATGGGATGATTCTGTGGCGGAGGAGACAGAGTTCAGTTGGCAAGATCGAGAAAGCATCGGATGGAGGCGAGCCAAGGTGACGGCAAGACTCCCACACGGAAAAAGCAACGCCAATCATCGCAGGGGACGGGGAGCGGCGATAAGACAAGGGCGGGGCCGTCTCGGTAGCCCGGCAGGGACGTACCTCACGACGATTGGCATGGCTGCTGGGGAGCAGGGGCGGGTTTCAGCGCGAGGTACGCGGGGGAGCGGAGGACGGGAAGGGGGGGGGGCTGGATCTGAGATCCCGGCGGGTCGACCGAATGGGGAAATCGGCGGACCCGGGGGACTGATGGGGGCGGAGTTGGATGAACGGCGTTTAAGACGGACTGGCGCGGACCTGCCCGAGACGGCGTTACGTAGCGCACCGGGGCAGAATTCCCAGCGCGGTCGCCGTCGTGTGGGCGGGAGCGGGGCGATTTCGGTTGTGCGGTGCGAGGATCTACCGTAATCCTACTCTCGGCGGTGATCTCCCCCCCCCTCGTATATCAGCATCCCCTCCTCCCCCCACCTATACCCTCTCCCCTCCCTCCCTCCCCATGTCCCCACCCATATTCCGTCTCCCCCTCGAACTCCTCGAGAAAATCGCCCTCGACCTCCACGACGACCCCACCCGGCCCCCCGCACCGATCGTCCCCCTCCTCCTCACCTCCCGCTACTTCTACTCCAAGCTCGGCTTCAGGTCCAACAACCCTCTCTACGCCCGCATCTTCCGCGCCGCCTTCGATCCCTCTGCCCCCGCCCGTCGTCTCGGCGATCTCCAGGCACTCGGCCTCTCCACCCAGCTCCGTGACAACTGCCGCGCCCTCCAATGCATCCGCCGTGCCAACATCTACGCACACGACGTCCTCGACGCCTTCTGGGTCTGCTTCTTGATGCTCATGGAGAACGACGGCAAGAACCGCTCCCAGCTCGACCGTGCCGGCCTCCCCGACTTTGTTGACGCCTTTGTCCGCGAACGCCTCTACGAAAACGCCTGCGACGGCTGGCCCGCTGAGAACGAGTCCAACTCCCTCGCCCTCTGGCTCCTCTGGCTCACCACCACCCAAGGTGCGTTCTCCGTCTCTTGCCCCGTCTCTTGCTCCAACGCTCTCGCCAGAGCGTCTCGGAGCCGAGACCCCCGCGCAGCGCACCCAAATGACAAGACTTATCTTGCCCTTTGTCCTCATGCCTGTCCGAGTAGGTTTCTCTTCCCCATTCGATCAGCCTTCGCCTCACCCCCTTCAGTATCCCGCGTACCTCGCTCCACACGTACACTACACCGTTCCCCTCCCACGCGACCTTCCAGAACGTCCACACTCGTTCCTAACCGCACATGGTCCATACCCGCGCTATCGCGAAGGCTCTTTGCGCTTCAGGCAATTCTATCACCTCAACGCCATCGACTTTGGTGTCCCACTTGCGTCCGTGGCTGCAAAACTCATCTACTTTTCTCACCGCGAAGTCTTCCCCGTCGCTATCCCTCCCCATCTCCCGCGAACCCGTGCCCATGCATTCCAGCTCAACCTTTCCGCCGTCGGTCCCACCCAAGAAGACGTCCAGGAGCTCAATGAGCACAAGGTTGCCAAGTTCGTTCCCAAGTCCACCTGGGAGTGGTGGTCCGAGATCAAGGATCACAACAAGCTCGACCAAGCAGCCCTCTTCAAGCTTGCCCCCAGCGCACGATGGGACGACGACTGGAACCGTCTTGTAGACTGCAACTCTGTCTTTACATCCGTCTCCCTCAAACGTACACACTACACACCAGGTCTTCTCAGCGGTCTTTGGCAAGGCAGGATGCTCGTATGTGACTTTGATCTCCGTTGCTCGTGTGACATGACACATGCCTTCTAGTACCCTGATGACGGTCTCTACGGAAACATTCTACAAACGCCTCAAATGCCCCCATCGTTCAGCGAGCAGTCCCTTGGCCTGACCGCTACACCCGTCTTTATGCGGCTTCGTGAATACCATTGCATGGATGTTGAACCCAACCAGCCTGTCGCCTCAGGTGGTATCCAAAACGCATGGTTTCACAGCTCAGCACGATTCCAGGAGGTTGCGGTGCGTATTCCAGCTGTATGACGACACGACGACCAGCTGACGTGACGTCTTGCGTAGCATGGCCTTGCTATCACGTGTCAGGACAGGACTTCGCTTTATGACGAATACGTCGTTGGGGGCCCTGGCTTACACGATGAGAGCAAGTGTCGTGGGTGCCAATATCGTGGAACTTCGGAAATGATCTTTCGAGAGGACGATGAACGGTATCTACAAATGGTCAACGACGTTGTGGCAGCCGAGGGTACCGAAGACGTCGAGGCCGACGAGGTCGACGCAATGGATGAGTCTGGCGATTCCGATGCGGACGCGGATGTGGATATGACGTCGGGAAACGGGGATATGGAGGAACTCGTGATCAAACGCAAGTGTGATGGCATCCTCGATATCGTTCTCGTTGGCGAGGTGCGTGCTTGAATCCCGTTCTCTTACACGCGCGTGCTCACTCGCGATGGGTCTATCACTCCCAGACGGACCTTCGGCACGGGCAGGCCTGGCATCATTACAAATTCTATGGTCGTGTCCGCGCATGGGATGGGCTCGTAGCGCTTATTCGTGTTCCTGTGAGTATTGGTTCTGTTTCCATCCCCGGGTGCCCTTTGGCTTGGCTTCAAATGGAAGCGAGGATGCACATTGACATCTGACATTACCCCACCACAGACTCATACCGCAGGCACAGCGCTTGGTGTTTGGGTCTTTACTGGCTACGTTGTTGGGGGCCAAAACTTTGTCGGAAACTGGCGGACGACACAACATCCTGGCGAGCCGGTCACGTTTGAATCTGCGTTTGCTATGTCCAAGCGTGAGTGACCCGCGACACCCTCCGGCCCGCACGGCAACATTTTGCTTCTCTGGATTGGGTTTGATCTTTTCTCGCTGCATGGACGACAAGTATTTTCTCATCTCGTGTTGTGATCTGTATCGTACATAACACCCATACCCTCGACTACCCCCGTGGTGATCGCCGGCATCATCATTTCATCAGCATGTACACATTTACCCGTAGATCTCCGTCCACGCGCATCTCTCCATGTTCCTTTTCTTCTCTTGTCGCATCGTGCCATCATGTCATTTCACTTTCTTCTTTTTTTTTTTTTTTTTTTCCCGCACGTCGCTCCAAACCCATCTGCATCATCTCTATCTCTTTCTTGCATGACATCTATATGAACCACCTTTTAATGTCGTCGCCCGACGACGGATTCGATTTCGTGTTACATATCTGTTTATTTTTCTTGTGCATGTTTCGTTACGGTTCTCGCATGACTCATTGGCATACATACATAATACGACCTGTTGGCTTTACGTTTCAACGCGCGTGCCTGCGCCTTCTTACGACACTCATCTTGGGCGTTCCGTTTGTACCGTACGAGAGTTGTGACTCGTTCCGTTGTTTGTTGCCTACTGGCAGGACGCGATGGGTCTCCCAGTTCCCCGTGCTATGTGACATCGATGATCATCCATCACTGTCTATTTTAATTACGGTACGTTCTGCTCCCGGCCGACGGATGCGGCGGTATTCCGTTCTGAATTCTTAGTTTTTTTTTTTTTTTTTTCCCAAACGCGGACCCGCGTGGGCGTGTGCTCGTTTTAGGGGGACAGTGACAGCGGGGATCATAATGTTGCAAGCCAGCCTAGGGGCGTGACACTGTGGGTCGCACGCTGTGGGCCATCACGGTGACGGCGGCACAGCCATCGCGGACGCCAGGGTTCCGCCAGTTGACCCCTGTGGATAGGTGTCATTGCTGTCAAGCCTGCCCCCCCGCGTGACTCCGGATTTGGTTACAAGGCAAGGGCAGCACCGACAGTAACAAAACCCATTTCCGCAGTCACGATTATCCAAGGGGATGCAGCGCTGCGGTACCGACACCAAATGGGGCGCATCGGGGACCGTCCGGATCCTCGCAGGCAAGCTGTTCGATCCGTACGCGGCGAGATTGGTGGAGAGGCAGGCGATCCGGGTGGACAAGACGACAGGGCGCGTGATTGACGTGTTGCCCTACTCCTGCGCAGAGGACGGTATGCTCAGTGCGCGCGAGGGCTCAAAGGACGACGTGGAGGAGGTGATTGATCTGAGCGGGTCGACGCTCCTGCCCGGATTCGTTGACGCGCACGTCCACTGTGCGTCCCCGTGCGCGTCACTCCATGCATGCCCGACAGTGTTGCGCTGACCGTACACCCCGCCTGCCAGTCTTTCTCCACGCGTACGCAGAAACGTCCTGGCAGGACCAACTCGTCCGCGAGTCCACCGCAGAACGCACCATTCGAGCGACGGTGCACGCAAAGCGGACGCTCTTGGCGGGGTTCACCACCGTGCGGTGAGTCAGCACGCTGTCCCGTTCCACCGTTCCAGGGCACTATCAGCGTCGTGCGCATGTTCGCTCTGTCAACCCAGGACGCCCAAATGGCAGGCGACGTACGTACCCCCCAATCGCCAGTCCCTATACGCTGGCTCGCTTATCGCGCATCGAACGTCTCTTCCCACCGTCCCTTTTCGTGTGCCAATATCGTCTTCATTCGCCCCTTTCTGTCTCGCTATACAAAGTGTATGATACGCCCGCATTCTCATATTCCCATCGTGTACAGTGACCTTGGCACAGAAGGCGCTGCCGACGCTGACATTGCCCTCCGCAAGTGTCTCTCGCGCACGCCCACATTCGACCCCATCATACCCGGCCCGAGGTACTTCTGTGCTTCCCGGGCGATCGTACCAACCGGCAGCTACGGTACGCTCGTTCGTCCGCCTCGCTTCAGCTATTTGTATTCCGATCCTTCGTCTCGTGTTCATATCCGCCTGCTTCTGCTTCTTTTTCCCTCACTGCTTGTCTCCCCCTCCCCTTTTTTGTTCGCGTTCCCCAGTCGTGGGACCCTTATCGACGCACAAAGTCCGCTGATGGGGCGATATGGATATGAAAAAAAAAAATACAGAATGAGATACTGATCGATCGAATGCTGCAGGGCCCAAGGGCGTCGTACACGTCGACAGAGAAGGCATTGACGGCGTTATGGGCGCTGAAGTGGCAGACGGACGGGACGGCTGCGTCAAGGCCGTCCGTCGACAGATTGGAGCGGGTGCGGATTGGATCAAGGTAACGTGTCTGTCGTTTGAATGCACGTGTGCACGTCCATGTGCGATAGCTGACGAACCTCTCTGCCATTTACGCGTGCGTGGGTCGTGTTTCGATTTGATGCGCGTTCTCGTGCGCCTTACTATACCGGTCCTGGGTCTTGGGCTGTGTCCGAAAATCGGGGTGTAGATGTATGCAGGTCAGTGGGTTCGATAGAATTGCAGTGTTATGACGTCTCTGTCCTCGTGGGGCCTAGATCGTCCTTCATCTCCGCTGCCGTTCATTCATTTTTTTTTGTTTCTTTTCTGGACTTGGCTGAAGGAACGCGTCTTCTTCCATTGATGGTAGATTACCGCGTGCGATCGAGAATGGAGGGTGTCTCCACGGAAACGGGACGGGCATCCACGAACACGTTTGACGAGGGGGAGCTTGGGGCGATGGTGGCGTGTGCGCACATGTACGGGGTCAAGGTGGCTGCGCATGCGACCAACGGGAAGACAATCGCGACATTATTGGCGCTAGGCGTGGATTCGATCGAGCATGGTTACGATATACTGGCTGGATTGCCTGGGGACAGTGATACCGACATCTGCTTGGACGCTGCGGACGCAGGTGAAGATGGGAGGCGCGGGGTGTTGCGTGCACTGGCGCGGTCCAAGACGACGTGGGTGCCCACCCTCGCTGCGTTCTACTCGCTTGATCAGGGGGCAGGCAAAGGGACGTGGGTGCGTGCTGCGGAAGCGTTCAAGGCTGCGCTCGAGGAGGGGGTGGAGAACATTGCGTGTGGTGGGGACACGGGTGTATTTGCGCACGGGCAAAATGCGCTGGAGATGGTGTTGATGGTGCGTCTGGGTGCGGATTGGCGGCAGGTATTGAGGTGGGGGACGTTGGGGGGATGGAGGTGCGTGCGTTCGATGGGGTGGGAGGGGCCACGGGGGGAGGCGAGGCTGGCCAAGCTCGAGGCGGGCGGTGACGAGGGGTGGCAAGGTGACAACGAGGTCCCGTTCGGAGCGATTCGGAGGGGGTGGGCTGCAGACGTGATTGCGACTGATGGGGATTTGGCGGGCGATTTCGAAGGCGCGGTGTCCGCGGAGAGCATACGATTCGTGATGAAAGCTGGCCGGGTGTACAAGCGGGACGGTCGGGCGGTCGAGTGAGATGGGCCGGGGGCCAGTTGCGTATCGGGGGAGACAGTCATGTGCGTACGTGACATGTCGCATCTCCCGTCCCACTTGGTGGCCGTCGTGCGCTGCGAGGGTGGCAATAGACACGTCCCATGGCCAGTCTTCTCCGCAGTCCTGTCATTCATTTGTGCGTTTACGTTTTGTCGCTGGGTTTGATACTGTCATCGCATATGCTGTTCGACGGATGGGGAAAGGAACAGTGCCATCGGCGGTGGTGAGCCGCTCGGGAACATATGCGTGTGTTAGGTGTTAGTACATACGAAGACCTTCCGACGCGCACATACCCCGCGTTGCCAAGTCGAACGACAACACTTGCCTTTTTCGGATTTAGTCAGCCGGCGGATGGGCGCGGGAATAGATTAGTCAGATGCTGTACAGTACATGTTCATTTTCCTCTTTCCCCGTTCGCGGATCGAACCTCTTTGTCTTTGTGAACGCGCATACCCATGGACATCTGTAAGTGCACACACACGTCCCGAAAGCGATCGTATGAAGAGAGCAAGCCCCGCATCTGGCGTACCACCCACCAACTAGTCAGGGCCCTTTGTCCAACGTCGTACGCAAAGGGCCCGTTACGTTTGTGGAAGATCGACTGGACCGCGTCGACTTGCTGTGAGGCGTCGTTTTGACGCGGATCAGGTACCCAGGTCGGCGTGTGTCGTATTTGTGATTTTGGTGTCTCTCTAGAGTAGAGGTCGGTGGGGTTTGGATCTACCGAACTCGTAGTTGTGGGACAGACATATTTGTTGCTGTCGTTGGATGCCCGGGTATTCAAGTTTTTTTTTTTTTTGGAATACTCGATGTGTATGCGTACTGGTGAATGCCAATGGAACTTGGAGCGAGGTTTAGATATGCAATGACTGTCGTGTACTGTGTCGGAAACGTCAAACGGGAGGGATCATGACATTGTCCAACTGCAGGGTCGGACGGGCGGTCAAGCTCATTGTCAAGCCAAAGCCGGTGAGTGCGCTTCCAAAGCCATCGCGCTTCGACTCGACGGGGCGACGTCAAAGCTGATAAGATGCTGTTGTGCAGTCGTTCGAGATCCCTGTGTCGTCGCCAGACCCGCTCTACAAGTTTCCCCATGAATACAGTGCGTTCCAGCGTGTTCGTCGCTGTATCCAACAAGCTGATCAGCGTGTATGCGCATAGGTTTCCATGCGGCGCTCGCTGGGACGCCAGGACATTCTCCTTTTGCACGGGTGTGCACTGTAGACGAGTATGGCAGGACGCAATGCGGAAAGGGGCAAAAGATGCCCAAGGTAGGTCCATTCCGTTGACCCCGCATCCTCACGGCAGTCAAACCCCCTCGTGGAAACCCCCCTCGAGGAGGTTGTTCCCCAGTGCCGTTGTCGCTCAGCTCCGACGCTAAACTCGATTCAGACTCGGGGCTACCTCCAGGTCCCATCGCCCGCGTCTTTCCGAGAGCCTGACGTGAGCGCGTTCGTCACCTGGACCCTCGTGACCTTGCTCACAGACTATGCCTAAAGCGGTCGACGCGGTCGAGGACGTCGTTGCGAGCGATCCCAACCCCTCCCGGTAGTCTCGGACGCGTGATCGAAGAGTTATGTTTGACATTCTTGTCGTGTGCCGTGCGGATGACCCGCTGAACTGTTGACCGATAGGTTGTTGACCATGCGAGGCGCTCAGAGTCAGACGACAGTTTAGACGCGTCACTCGTACGTGAAGCGGGTGCATGTGCTCCAGCGCCATTGGTGGTTGTTTTTGTTCTTTCCTCACGACAAGGTTTCCAGCCCTGACAAGAACATTTTGTTTGTCTGCCACAGATCGGTTCTCTTTGGAGAAGGGCTGGCCATCTTGACGCATACAATGATTCTCCCAATTCGGGCGAGAGTGTCTATTTTGACGCCCTGGATAGGTTCAGCCTAGCGACTTTATGCTCTGCAATGGACGTCGAACCCGAGGTAAAACCGTCTTTACCCTGAGTTGTTACTGCCTCGTGCTTTCATATGAAGATTAATGACTTGCTAGCAGGTTACTGGAAATGGTCCGTTAGAACATATGTCAATATCCTTTTTCGTTGGGTATATTTTCGTCTTGGCTGACCCTGCAACCCGATCGCGTCTCTCAATACAGTGCGCCACCACTTCCAAGACAGGCACGGGCAAAAGAGGACAATGACCGTGCCACCATCGCGAGTTCAAGGTTCGATCTACCGTCCTTTCGGTTCGAGGGACCTTCCCCAGACAAGAATGATGACAAGAGCAATGATTACGCCATTTCCATGGAGCCACCAGAGCCAGCTTCTCCCGCTGACTTCCCGCTTATTATGCCCTCAGGCTCTTCTAATACCGATCAGGACGGAGATATGTCTCCGCTGTGTCGTTCCCGATTGGCCGGAAAGAGGGACCGAGACCAAACGTTGTCAGTGGGGACGCAGAGACGCGGAAGGGTGCGAAATCGTGATGGGATGGGCCCTGATGGATCACACGCTCATGCTTTGGATGGAGCGTTGCCTCGTGGCCAAGTGCTGACGTTTGTCAGCGGTGGATGGGGTGCCAACGCACGCGGTCGTGTTGATGAAGCTCATTGGGCGATGGAGACGCGCGCGGATGTGGTCGAGGAGAGGTATTCAGTAGATGATCCGGCCGCCATACCTCGACAGGGGGATCATGACCAGGACGAAGGTGTTGTTGCATCAGACGCGGAGCACAACCGGCGACAGGCCCAGACCGGGCGTCGACAGCATGCATGGAGCAAACTGGGCCTGTTTCGTCGCGCGAGGGCATGTAAGAACTTTTTTACGTGGCGTTATCGCACTGGCGATGTGGCTGGCCGTGCAAGACCGGGTTCAGCGTCGGGACCTGGTTCTGGTTCTGGTCCAGGCGTTGGAGTTGGTGTTCATTGTCGAGCGGTGGCGCCGCTGGTCGGCGCCACCGGTCCGGAAGCTGCCCAAAGCACGACAGCGACGATCAGCGCGAGGACGACGTGTCGGAGGCGATTCTCGGTATCGAATCTAGCCCGTCCGACGACCGGGTCTACGTGGCTTGCAGGATCGACCTCACCTGGGCAAAAATACTCGTCTAGGCGTCTTGTCAAGCGACGGCCGAGTACAATGATGATGACGGACGGGATGACGGTATCGTTTTGCGCCTGATCACGCGATCGTCTGTTGGCGAAATCAAATGAGCCCACTGGCAGGTCCGAGCCGAAATTTTGGTATGCTGTTGTTCCGCGGTCACGGACGATGGCCGTGCCTTGGCCAACCAGGCTGTGTTTTCCTTTTTTTTTTTTCCCTCAATTTCGTTTTCATTTCCAAGCACACGTTTCGCGTTTTCAACATCCCGGCCCACATTGCCTCGTGGTCTTGTTCATAATATGGACGGTACTATATCGACGTTTAATCACCGAGGTCTTATCCTACCACTAGGTAACAAATTGCAAAATGTATATGCGTTTGAACCAATCGAGGCCGCCCGAAGAGACTTTTTTTCATCATGACCCTGATAGGGATGGTGTGTTTCGAAAACGAGTATACCCCACGCGAGTATATTGACCCCTCTCGTCTTTTTGGACATCGATCGTTCCCAAAACCCGGCGCGCCCGATGAGCTAGAACAGCCTTTCTAATGGATCGATCACAGTGCCCATCTAGAATAAGCCGCATCAGTCATCCGCCGGCCCATCGGAAGCATTAGAAACGCGACGCGAAAGCAACGCCATCCGAGGCAAAGAGCTTCTCGCGTAACGCATACGATCACACGACATCGAGACGCACCTTTTTGACGACGCGTGGCAACGTCCCCCGCTGGAACCCCACGCGCGTGTTCCACTCGCTCCCCAGTGGCGCACCCATCTGGCGCTCAAACTGCGCGTGACTCGTGTACGGGTGGGGCAGCTCGCGCACGAGGTACTTGGCCGCCTTCTTGTCCTGCTTCTCGGACACGATTAGGTGCGGTTTGCCGTGGTCTGCGCGGGCGGTCGGGACGATGCCTGGTACGGACTTGATCAAGTGCGCTTTGGGGGGCAGCTTTTTGGTGCCGGTGCCGCCCCAGGCGCCCTACAGGGTATGATTGGGTGAGATGGGATAGGGATGGGAATGTAAAGGTGGGACCGTACCCAGCCTGGGAGGGTGGTGTCCACCTCGCGCGGCGCGTCGCCTTCGATTTCTTGTCGCTTGGCTTCCTCAAAGGCCTATATTGTATGAATATTTGAAAAGTGGAGTCAGTGCTTAAATGAGCGCACCTGTACGACGTTGTCGCCTGCAAAGGCGAGCGCGACCAGGTCGCGCTGTTGGAATGCCTGGATGCCTTTCCCAACACCCTTCTTCTCCACCATGCGTTCCTGTTCCTCCACCTCGCTCGCGGCGTCCGAATCATCGTCTTGAGCTGTACTGGTTTGACCAGCAGATGTCCTTGTAGCGTCTTTTTGGCTGTTGCTTTTCTCCGCTATGCCTGGCCCGGGGGCCTCTGGAATCGTAAGCACATTGTTCGCGTCGATTTCGAGGGCTGCATCATCCCTTTGGCGCTCCCGCTCCTCCTCGTGCTTCTTGACTTGTTTCTCGAGTTTGTTTGTTGTCTTGGCTAGCGCGTCGGCACCCTTATGCACGCGCACCTCGTTCCGCTTTCGAGAGGGTCCGGAGGAGGATGTCGGTACGAGCCACGGGTTGGGTACGGCTGGAAGAGTAGGGGTCGGCGTGGATACGCTCGGTGTAGATGTCAGTTCGGAGTTGACTACATCTTGCGGGAGGTCAGCAGACTGCAAGGTGACGCTGGACGTGTCCGAGGCCAAGGAACCCAACGGCCTGATGACGCCAGGCGTCGTTGCCGGTCGAAATGAGAGTCGTCCACCCGTGCGTTGCACCATAGTCGTATCCTCGGAAGGAGCAGCTGCGGGGCTCTCGGTCCCGCCGTCTTCCTCTTCCCCGTCGATCTCGAACCCCATTTCCTTTTGAAGTTCTTCTGCTCGTGCATCTGCTTCTCGAGCCTGTCTCGCAGCTGCATCTTGCATAAACTTCATGTCGAATACACTCTTGTTCTTGAGCTCTGAGAGATCAGCATCATCCTCGGCACGGAGGGCAGCTAGTTCGTCGAAAGCAGCGCGCTTGATCTGTTCTTCGTCCTGTTCCTCGTCGCTCTCGCTGTTCTCGCTGTCCTCGTCGCCGCTATTCTCCCCTCGTATCCGCCGCCGCAGCTTCTCGCCGCGCTCGAGCATTTCACCAATGGCTCGTCGCTGATCCTGATCGAGCCCTTCACGGCCTTTCATCACATTAGCCCACTTGCCCGTATTCCCGTGTCGGAGCGTCGCGCGTTCCCGAGCCCGCTGCACCTCCGCCTTGAGTCGTGCCTCCTCACCCTCTACATCACCCTCCATATCCTCGTCAGCACCAGTAGCATCTAGCCGCTCGCGCTGCCTCTTTCGTATCCGTCGGTATGTCTTACTCTTGATCTTGGCGACCCGTTTTGCCTTCTTGTCTGCACGAAATGCGAGCTCGCGCATCATGCGCAATTCCGCGCGGCGAGCGGCGACCTCTTCCACGCTGAGGTGGGCCATTTTGAGGGCTTCCGTGTGTGTAATGTCTTCATCGCGCAACTGTGCAGATTTGAGGAGTTTGTCAACGGCGGATTCGAGCTCGTTGGACGGCTAGAGGGGGTGTGCATGAAGATCTCCTTTTGTTGGGACGTACATAACTTACCATGAATCGGGCTGCGAGTTTGAGATTGGAGACACGGCTCGGTTTTTCTGCTTGCAGCGGAAAACTGAGGTGTTCTGCCTAGGAAGGGGGGTCAGATAGTGATTATGCATGTAGTTTGAGGTGTGCGCTGGCGAGATGTACCTCTTTGATGCGTTTCATTGTGGCCGACCATTTATCCACCTCTTCTTTGGTCTTTTCATATGCAGCTTCTCTGTCGAGACGTTCTTGTGCTCGTTGAGGTAGTGGTGCAGAGAGCGTTTTCGTTTTCAAACTGGACGATGTGAGCGGTTGCGTCGATCTTTTAAGAGCAGCAAGAGAAGAAGAGGAAGCAGCGAATGGTGCGAGGAGGTCGTCCAACTTGAGCGTGCTCGAAGCTATGAGGCAATTAGAACATGAGATACACAATACCAATGCACGTATGCACCTCGAACGCCAAACTCGCCCTCTTCGCCAGCTTCCGTGCGGTCAGCGATACGCCGACGTTTTGGGGGGCTGGGCTCGGTGGTTTCGTCGGGTTTGCGTTTGTGATATTCTGCTGGGTCGAGTTTCGAGAGGAATGTTTCGAGATTGGCAAGCGCTTCGGGTGAGGGGTCCTCAGAATCGGAAGCAGATATGCGTAGCTCATCATCCTCGACTCCGCTGTCTCCCTCATCCTCTCCCTCATCCTCCTCCTCCTCCTCGTCTTCATCCCTGCCTTCATCCCCACTCATATAAACATCTTCATCTCCTGCTTCTTTCCACTCTCCATCATCTTCCACAGCCATACCCTTCTCCTGCAAGTCTTGCACCTTCTTGTCAACCTTCCTAGACTGGTCCTCGTCGTTTTCCCCATCCACACGTCCATCAAAGACATCGAGGACATCAAAGAACTCGCCTGAGCTCCCCTCTTCCATCTCTTCATCCTCATCCTCACCTGAGTCTTCGTTGTCCGAGACGGATCGAGAATTCATCGATCGGATGTCAGAGTCTTCATTGAGATCGACCTCCTTTTGCACACATCTTTTTCTCTCTAAAGGCCCATTTTTGCGCTTAATGCCTGTTTGAGCACCCTAAACGAGCAAACAGGTTGAAGATGGAAACAATGAAATACGCCCTTGAGAACGTACCTTGCGCACGAATCCCGAGCCTGCATACGCCTCCCTGTCACTCTCCTCGAATGCATCTTCACTCTCAATGTCTTCGTCGTCCTCACTGTCGATGTGTCCGCTTCCCTCTTCGTCCTCTCCGTCCTGCATCAACCTTGCACGCAGTTTCTTCATCGCTTCCTGAGCCAATCCACCGAGGTCAACCTCGTCGTCCGATCCATACCGTCCTCCGTCGAGTTCGTGACGGTCTAGTTTGAGCGCAATTTTAGCACGACGAACCTTGGACGGGGCGTATTCGTAAACATCGTCAATGGCTCGCGCTTTGGCCTTGTCCTGAGAGCGTGTTTTTCGGCGTGCTCGATCTAGGCGTTTCTTGGATGGTAAATGGTCCTTAAGTGGTCCTTTTGATGGGTTGGCATCTCTGACCATGATGGGACCACAATCGAAACCTAAAACGTCGTTCGACGATGCAGAATGAGGAGGAAAATGATGTGGCTCGGCAGATACCGTTGACCCAGATTTAGAAGGTAGTATTCGAGCGTGCAGATACAAGCAACGTGTGGGACGCATAATAGGACGGAAAACGGTACAGATGAACGTGGATCCTACAGACGACGAGACCTTGGGTCTATGTATTGTCCCCCTCCATCCATGGGATCTGGGTCCAGAGGGTCAGAAACTCTCAGTGCTTCCTCCTCGTCTCTCGACGTCCAATGATGCGAAGCCGAGTTGATGATTCTAGCACCCCTCGATCGGGTATTCCAAGCTGCGGCGATGTAATCTAGCAACGAGCGGAAAAACTCTGAGCAGACGTCCCAAATCTCATACGCATGTGCGATGGTGAACTTGGGCAATTGGTCGAAGCCTCTCCGGCGCAGTACATAGCGGTTGTAAACAGTGCTGATGACAGTAAATGCCATCAGGAAGATCATTGCCCTGGTGCAAACGTCATAAACGTTAAAGACGAGTTGAAAGGGGATCACACGCACGAGATGACCAAGGTGACAATCAGTCCCCCGAGGAAACCACGCTCCCCGGCCGGACATGCATACTATGAAGGGAATTAACCAAAACCTTGTCAAGGGGGCCAGAATGTCAATGTCTTACATGTGTTCGCCACTCAAATTCGAAATGGCAAGCCCTTTCGTCTTCTGACGGCCACTGGTCGATCAGCACAGGCTTCCCTATCGAGATGGTTCATCAGTTTCCAGAAACGAGCTTCTAGCATGGACAACGAACCTGCGGAGTAAACAGACGTGTCACATATGAAGAGGATGGCAGAGCTGCCTCGTTCGCCGTCCATTCCTGGACATGGTGAACCGCCTGACTGGCGGAGTAGCAGACGGTCGTCCTTCACTTCCAGCGTCGTGTTCACAAGTCTGATCCATCAAGTGCTCATTTCTAACAACCCATGTGGGATAATTTGAGGCCAGGCTTACCCGATGGCAAGGTCACCATGGTCCTTTCGCACCAGTCCAGCAACATCGACCTGGCCCTCGTCGAGCCCAGTGTTCCAGAGGTCGGTGTGCACCGCACCGCATACGTTGAGATACACCGTGTGTCCGCCATCAGTCTCAAACTGGTAGTCTTTGCTGAGGCACGTTAAGCGAACGCAATGCGGTGTACGTGATGGGCCTCAACATACCTGGCTCTCAGAGGATTCAGATCATAGTAGTTATTGGCACTGTCGTGCGCAGTGCAGGGCTTTTCTGCAGCGAGGACCAAGCTGGGAAGAAGTAAGAACCAAAGCCTCGACCAGCCGGCCATCGTCACGGTATGAAGGCAAGCAGAGTCGACCCCCTCGTGGGAGGTCGCCCCCGCTCTTCACCGCCCCAGCCGATTTATGCCGCACTAAACTTGGCCCCGACGACGACAATGGCCAGCGCATTGCTACGCCGGCAGCTTTCCTTGCCAAAGCGGCCCATATTGCGCTCTTTTTCTGCCTCGTCCACGCGATGGCGACCGGAGGCTCAGGCTATGAACGCGAACAGTGCGAAGAATCCGTTCGACACCCACACCGTCGAGGACCTCCACGGCATGTCCGCGGCAGAAATACTAGCAGAAACAGGTACGCGTGCGGACACGAAGTTGAGGCATTTTACGGGTGCGTTCTTGTGATTTTCCACCATTTCGTTGACGTGAATGCCGGTTCATAGTCAACTTTGGGTGGGCATCCAATGCTTTCTCGGGAATGGATCGCTCACTACACTCACAGTCCTCAGCACCCCGCTGCACATGGTGTGCTCCGTATGATCTTGGAACTCAATGGAGAGGAGATCCTCCGTGCTGACCCCGTGAGTTCGGTCAGTGATACACTCGGACGCAGTTTACACCCCTCGCAGCATGTTGGTCTCCTTCACCGCGGTACGGAAAAACTCATCGAGTACAAAACATACACACAAGCTCTCCCCTACTTTGATCGTCTGGACTATGTCTCTATGAGTTCGCTTCATCTCTTGATGACATTGTAGCCGATATTTGACCGATCCGCTGTAGTGACCAATGAGCTCTGCTACACCCTTGCCGTGGAGAAACTTCTTAATATTGAAGTTCCCGAGCGAGCCAAGTGGATTCGTACCATGTTTGGTGAAATCACTCGTATTTTAAGTCGTATGTGCAATGTCCTCGGTTCTTGAACATCAGTCACCAGACATTTGTTCAGACTTGATGGCCGTTCTCTCACACGCTATGGATGTTGGTGCTCTCACACCATTCCTTTGGGGTTTCGAGGAGCGTGAAAAGCTCATGGAATTCTACGAGCGTGTTTCTGGTGCTCGTCTCCACGCC
>JBBPKE010000168.1:0-32596 GCA_038089095.1 Tylopilus orsonianus | reverse complement strand
CCCACGCACCCCCGGCAAACGCCTCCTCGGCACCCCCGTTCATGTGGGATACGAAGGACCCGGATCTAGACGATGCCCTCCACAACCCTGATCCAGTGCACGATGCAGCCCTCAATAGCTCGTTCACCCTCTTTTCGGCTCGGGGATGGGCAAACGCCTCGGCACTCTTTGTTCTCGTGGTTGGCTTGATCACACTCTTTGCTGGGTACCCTCTCATCCACTACTTCACGACGCCCGGGAGCAAATCCGCTGGGTACAACCTTGGCGGCATCAACTTTACCGGCCAAGTACCGAGCCTTCCCGGTCTGCCGAGACTCATCGATGTCGACACCCCCTCGTCTGCATATTACCGGACTGGCAGCGACGGTTACCCGTACCAACTCGTGTTTAGCGACGAATTTAACACGGACGGTCGAACTTTCTGGCCAGGCGATGATCCTTTTTGGGAAGCGGCCAATTTACACTATTGGTGAGTTGTACTGACCCGCGGCCATATTCTTGGCGCTCACATTGGTATGTGCTCAGGCCTACGGCTGACTTGGAGTGGTATGATCCGCTGGTATGCCAACATACCAATTGAGCGTCATTTACCTCTTAACTGATCTCTGAAGGCGGTGACAACACAAAACGGAAAGCTGGTAATCACAATCACTGAGCAACCCATCAACAATCTGAACTTCATGAGTGGTATGTGATCGATCTGTATATGTCTCGTCCACTGTTCATTTTAACTTCAAGGTATGATAACATCGTGGAACAAGCTGTGCTTTACTACCGGGTATATCGAAGTTAGCCTCAGTTTGCCAGGATCGTCTCAGGCTCCAGGGTTCTGGCCTGGTGAGTGCCTCATTGCTCCTGTCCCTTGTTGGCCTCTTACCAGTGGCAGGCGCATGGACCATGGGGAATTTGGTACGTTGTTTCAGATCGACTAATCGCCGAATCTTACCGGTGCGCTAGGGACGTCCTGGCTATGGTGGAACAACAGAAGGTGTGTTCTTGTTGCATGTTTATTGTTGTTACGACAGGGGGCTCATCCTTCCCTGATAGGCACATGGCCTTTCAGTTATGATACCTGCGACCTGGGAACACTTCCGAATCAGACTTACGATGGTACTCCAGCAGCGGCTGCCACTGGTGGTCTTAATGGTGGTCCATTGAGCTATCAGCCAGGCCAACGGCTTTCTGCGTGTACATGTCCCAGTCAGGACCACCCTGGGCCAATGACGAGCAGTGGATATGTTGGTCGCGGCGTACCCGAGATTGACGTTTTGGAAGCTCAAGTAAACGTATTCGCGTCCCCGTTCCAAGGGCAGGTCTCTCAGAGTCTCCAAGTTGCCCCCTACAACTACCAGTACGAGTTCAACAACGCAACCTCTGTGACCTCCATCAATGATTCGTCGATCACCGTCTTTAACACATACAAAGGCGCCGTTTATCAGCAAGCACTGTCTGCTCTGACAAATGTTAATAGTCAAAATTATGGTGGACAAAATTACGCGACGTACGGGTTTGAGTACTGGTCAAACCCCAATAATCGACCCTCTGGATATATCACTTGGTATAGTGAAAGCGCGCAAACGTGGAAAGTGACGTCGGCCTCTATAGGGCCTGATTCCATCTCGCAAGTCAGTTCCAGGTTGATACCCGAGGAACCGATGGTCAGTTCCTTGTTCAGCGGTAGAACGTGGTCAGACTGACATTCGGTAGTACATTATCTTCAACCTGGGGATGTCTCGTAAGCAGGTCCTCGAGTGCAAGTGTGAAAGAATCGCTAATTACTTCTTTAATTAGCCTCCTTCCAGGCTGCAGATTTCCATGCCCTTCAATTTCCCAGCTCGATGTATGTCGACTACGTCCGCCTATACCAACGACAAGGGGTACAAAACGCGTTGACGTGCGACCCACCTGGATATCCTACTGCAGCATATATCAACTCGTGGGTGACACTTGGTATCACCTAAGCGGTGCCATCTGACTCGAATGCTTGCTAGACATCTAAACGCTTATAGCAATCCAAATATAACGACATGGAGCCAAGGCGGCTATCAATTTCCGTTGAATAAGATGACCAATACGTGTTGATCTTTGTCTTAATATTACTCCTGTCTCCTCATCGGACTTGATGCCTATACCACTGCACCACGTTACGGTTCTCCGCGGCACATACTGTACGAGCACACATTTACTATGATTTATCGACTGAACTTTCCCCGCGGTACCCAGAACATTTCATCCTAGATTACCCGTCCTTGCGACTTTTGCTACACGTCCACTCCGCCCGCGGGTTGGTTCTCAGTTGATCATTGGTAGTATATAGTAGTATCCAGTCCGTATCATGCCATAGGTAAGCTGGTGTCCGTACGGTACATTAAGGTGGCTGCAACAAACGAACGACTGTCAGGATGTTGGGACGAACTTGTCACATTAAATGAGACATGCACATGATAACATCAGGTGCGCTCGTGTACGGAGTCGATCAGTTAGTACATCAAACCTGCGTGTTGGCTTTCTCCCTCATTGCCCTTATCGCCTCGTTTGGGAATGCAGTATCTACAAGCCCGAACGACTGTCCTGCACGTGAGTAGAGCAGATCGAACGTTTCGTTAAACTCTGACACTGGGTCCTCATCCGTTCCAGGAGTTGCATCTCCCAGTACCCGCTTGAGAGGTAGACATTGCAGTTTCACCTTTTCTGACGTGCCACCCGGCAAAAGGGCGCGCACAAGAACTTTTTTAGACGTCGACTTTTGTGCAAGTTCGACCATATGATTCCATTTCTGAGCCATGGGCGCGTCGCATGTGCACGTATGAACCGGTGGTACGGTCTCGATGGACCCAACGTCGATCTGCATGGGTATTTCTGTGTACTCAAGCTCGATGATTACCGGATCGTGATCCGACATCATGGCAGCGTCTTGGATGCGATCCCGAAAGAGAGAGAGGTCGTGAGCGATGACCCGATCGATGAAATGGATGTCACGCTTGGACAGGCGCGAGACGAGACCGTCTGACGGTAACATTGAGTGTCTTGTCATACGCCGTCGAGGTTTACTGGCTTACCTGCACGACGCGTTTGGATGTCACGGCAATACCTTTGGTGGCTGCCGTACTTCCAGTCGTATACTTGACATTCCTTGCTGCAATAATGAACATGAAAGCACCCAGAACAGCTTTTGAACGACCCAGGCGGTCCAGATTTGTCGCACTGCACAGGAGAGGGTGTAGATGATACAGACGAGTGGGAAAGATGTGTTGACATACCTTTGCGTTCTGGCAGGACTGGATGTGCGTCTCGTTACTGGGGGCTTGACTAAGGAGCGCTGCTCTGCATCGAATGAGCTCCTCAAACGCAGACCACACCTGGAACAGTTCGCCATCTTTATTGAGTTTTCCAGGCAAGTCACTCGCATCGATTGCGATTAGTTGCTTCATCATGGGTCTCAGGACAGAGCTGTACATTGAGTACTTGGGTATTATCTGCCCGAGTAGCAGGAACAATGGTTCCCAGTCTTCGCTGTCCTCACCGTTCAAGTGTTCGATCCACGGCTCCGTGGAGAGCATAGCGGATAAAAGACCAGCTTCAACAAGTTGTGTGATCCAAGGCAGTCCCTCGGTAGACTCCGCATAGGCACGAATATACCAGTATCCGTAAGATATACACTTGGCAACGAGGGAGTGTAGGCTGGTGGTAGCGTAGTGGTTTACCATCGAACTGATGATACCAGTAAGCTGTATCATCGATTGCTGATTCAGAAGCATTAGGCGGACAGCGTCGTTAATGGAAAGGGTCGTGATGAGATGGATATCCCATATGACAAGGTCATAGTTGATTGGTGTGCATGCCACATCTTGCCGGAGGTGATCCAGAGCGGTGGTTGCGAGGACATCCGCTTCGCCGCCGAAAGCAAGGAGGATCTGCGACCAGTCCCAGCTTTCTCTCTGCGAAAATGCACACATCCAGGAATCCAGAATGGACGGTATCTGAAACATGCCGAGGGCCAATGGATCACCTGAGACAGCGAACCTTGTATCCTGCGTCTCCAAACGCCACAGCGAAAAGAGAGTGGCAATAATGCCCGGAGATGCGACGATCGTGTCAAACATGCTACCAAGGGAGAATTCGTCGCAGATCCCCAAGAAGTCAGTAATGCACCTCTTGGCGAGTAGGCGGAAAGAGATGTCGACGCTCTCTTGGTCCACGAAATCTGTTTTTACATACAGGATCCACAGACGGAGCTTGTCCCAGTGGTGCACGAGAGTCATCAGGATGTGATCCACATCCGAACCTGCAAAGCCCTTTGCGAGTATGGATGCCAGACTCGCGAGACAGAGAGTTTGTTGGACAGGAAGGCTCTTGTCCGCCTTTGAACTCTGGAGATGGGTGTCATCCAGGACAGTGTACAAAGCGGACGTGATCAGATTGTACTGCTCTACAGTACAGGCTGGTGAAAGGGCTATGAGCCTCAGATCTTCTGGGGCACTAGTGGAGCCGGCTTGGAGCTCTCTGAGTGTGTCCTGTGGAGGTCAACGTCGTCAGCGGCGAGGGGGTCAGGGTGAACGGGAAGCTTCGAATGACTGACTTGGACCTCAGCTTCGTACATTAGAAAGGTGACAGTGGCATCCCTCTGTCTGCAAGAGGGTGGGTTAAATCTGGCCTGTCAAGTCAGTCGCCGCGGGGTTCCGAACTTTTTGTCCGACAAGCAATTGAACGTTGGAGGGCACACACGTAACAGCGGATTCAGATGGGGTCCATCCACTTGGGCCTGGAACGGGTCAAACGAGTTGCGGCACTTCTTGATCGTTTCCGAAGACCAACGATCCACGTTGCAGGAACGAATGGGAAGGGGAGCGTAACGAGCCTTGTCGCATCCGTCCTGCGTGCTTCCGGGTTCTCCGTTGGGAGGTTTAACAGCCCACATCTCGTCTCCGTCTACGACAGCATCCTCATCAATGATCATCCCGTGTCCCCATCCGTCTACGACCATGCGCGGAATCTCGTCATCGCTGCAGATCACCAACTCGGCTCTGCGGCCACTCCCTTTGAACTCTTGACCCTCACAGCGCTCCAGATATTCGAGACTGCCAAGCTCGACATCGTTGTAATCGAGGTCGGAATGGGGGGCCGAGAGGACGCCACCAACGTCATTCCAGACGACTCCATTCTGGTGTCCGTTCTCACCGCAGTCGATCTGGACCATCAAAGATTTCTTGGAGATACAATCGAGTCCATTGCGGAACACAAGGCCGGAATCGCAAGATCCGGCAAGCCCTTTGTTCTCGGCGCACAAAGATACCCGATCGTCGAGGTTTGCGCCAGACACATCGTGGAAAGCCTAGAGACGCGTGGCCAGTTTATCGCCAGCATACCTGTCCATCTATGCCGCTTGGACGAGGAATACTATTTTTCTCCCTCAAAACGACCCTTTATCCCTCCTCCAGCACAACCTATCGAGTTTCGTTCCAACGGCTTCACTTCACCGATTCACGCCAAACTTCCATTACATGGCACTCATCAGCTCGACAACCTGTCACTTTCCTTGACCGTCATCACTGCCCTGATGACACCCTCACCTGCCCTCGGTATCCTTTCCGACCGGATCACAACCGAGACTGTTCGTATAGGGATAGAGGCCGTTTCTTGGCCTGGCAGGCTGACCTTCCACACGTTGCCACGTCCCGTGATGGTGGGCTCGACACTGGATCCAGCGGTTGTTTTGGTAGACGGAGCCCACAATGCTGCATCTGCGGAAACACTCGCCTCTTATATTTCCGAGCTCGTTGCTCAACTCAAGCCAGGGTCAACGTTGCATGTAACGTACATTATTGCACTCTCCCATTCACCTCCGAAAACCCCTTTTGACACGTTGTCCCCGGTCTTTTCGCGAGAACACTCTGGGGACTCTGCGATCAAAGCGAGAGTCGCGGCCTTGCGGTTCACACCCCCAGAAGGAATGCCATGGGTGACTTGCGTCTCCCCTTCGGAAATACGAGATGCCGTTAGGCAAATAAGCTGCCTCGGAGATGAGGATGTGTGGACTGCCCCAAACGATCTTCCGGTGGAGTGTCAGTTGCGGAGTGCATTCGAGTGGACGGAGATGGGGCAAGCTGCTTGGGCGGGGGAGAAGCTGGTTGTCGTGACGGGGAGTTTGTACTTGGTTGCGGACTTTTACCGGTTGATGAAGCTGCTGTAGTCACTTTAGCACCGCCACAGCCTGTATTACATCGCGTTCTCGTGACCCCTGCCGCACTACGACACACACGTCTTCCGACACGATACAGTGCATCGCCCGACGCGCTTGATCGTACGTGCGCAAGTATATGATGGTACGCGAGTCCATTGGCATGCCAGTCAACTACAGGGATGCCTCCAACTCCTCGGGGTAAGTCCCTTGCGTCCCACCGTCATCCATCCCTCCATTTCCTGCAGTCCCGTCTGGAAACAAGCACCTACCCCAATCTCGGTTCCAACGGCCGGTCAAGTGAGGATCCTACTTCATTTTCTGAACCGCTACTCATTGTCTTCTGTTCACTAGCGTCTCCAACGACCTCTCCGCCCTCATGATAATCCCTATTTTCGAACCACGAACAATCTCGGTCACCCAACACATCGTCCCCCAGGTAATCCCAATGTCCAGCAGACCATCCTAGCGAAGCCTCCCGACCCATTCGACTCCGGCGCCAACCTCCGTGTACAGAAGCGCCGGAGGCTTGATTACGACGTTCCTTCGTCTCCAACGTTGAATGGCACTTCGTCGTCGCGTGTCAGGAAATCTGCTCCACGAAGTGACGTCGTCGAGCCCGAAATCCAAGTGATCGAACAGCCCCGTATGACTACCAATCATGGTAGTCTTGTCAGACATGATCCCGAGGTTATTGAACTTGGAATGAGCTTTGACAATGTTGGTGAAGGTACCTCTCGTGCCGTTAAATCCTCGTCTCCGGATCCATTACATTTGGGCCCTGCTTCTTTAAAACCAGGTTCCTCCAAACAGGTTCATGACTTTGAAACCCATCCCAAGGAGTCCAGCATATCTATGTCGAATAAAGGAAAGGGCCGCGCCAATGAATTCCAATCGGTCGTGGAGGGTTCGGAGGAGGATGAAGACATTGAGGAGTTCCTCTCTCCAAATACAGATAGGATGTGGACACCGGTCGAGATACCCAAAAACATCGTGAAGGAACGTAGAACGCGGTACGAGTATGTATGTGCGCCAGCACCAGCAGCCGTACGGCACCCCGCCGAAAGAGAGCTGAATTCTGTTGACCTGACAACTGGGAAGATCATTCGTAGGATGAAAAAGAAAGACGAGGTGAGCACCAAGGCGACTAGATAAATATTTGTATCTCAACACGCTCTCTAGAGTACGCTTGGCAAGCGAGAAGGCACAGGTTTCCCTGATAGTATTGGAACTTCTTCATCCAACTTCGTGAACTCCACGCGTGGCAAGGAAAAAATTCTAACTTTGCCGTTGGAGGCCTGGTGTTTAGGCCACCACCTTTTCCGCGATCCCGAGTCCGCGCCTCTTGAACTAACATATGATGGTACTAAACAACGCCTCAAGGTGTCCTGGGGTGGACTTCGACCTCCTGAAAATCTTGAAGTTAAGCTTGATAGAGATGTCAATTCAGTAATGGTAATATACTGTTGCTTTCCTTCGATCCACTTCCTCACACATGATTGACTTCTACTAGATCGTAAACGATTCACATGCCCCTTTGAAGGAGAATGTCGTAGTTCAATTTCTTACCACACCAGGGGATGGATGGAAGGCAACTGAACGCAAATACAAGGGATTTAAGGGAGGTAAGTAGCGACT
Organism: Tylopilus orsonianus; assembly: GCA_038089095.1. Classification (NCBI taxonomy): domain Eukaryota; kingdom Fungi; phylum Basidiomycota; class Agaricomycetes; order Boletales; family Boletaceae; genus Tylopilus; species Tylopilus orsonianus. The sequence goes on along the minus strand of JBBPKE010000168.1, from coordinate 24,780 downwards.
GAGTTGAATATGACATTCCGTTACTGACTTAACTCGTTCGTGTGTTATAGGGGGAAGCCGCAACCAGGAAGTGTTAGCGTTCCGTTTCTCAACTGCAAAGGATCAAGGTTTCTCCCTTACGAACTATCAGAAATTTGTCACTGGAATTAGGAAGGCGTTCAAAGAATCCGATGTTGAGATCGTTAGGTCAGCGAAAAGCTTATTTTACATCAAAGTTCCTGTTATTTATTTATTTTTCAGCCCGTCTAGGGGTGCAGCCATTTGGACCTTCACGACCCAAGTTGCCGAAATGTCTGAACAAGTAAAGTCCAGAAAGGGGAAGGAAGATCGCAATGAAAATAGTGTGGACGAGCAGTCCATACAGGTCCGATCTGCTACGCCTTGCTCCTCGACGTCCGTTAGGGCGCGGATGTGAGTTGTGAGACAAATGAGTTAAATTAGAGCACGTTCCTGACTTTATATTTGCAGGGGACCTCCTAAAGGAGATTCTGGTCAATCTATATCCCACCGTCGCTCCGCGAGACAGTCAGCAATCCGGTCTTTGAGGACTTCGCCTCCACCGCCAGCTCAACTAGAATCCGACGAAGTGTAAGCTTCATAACTCCTGTGTGGTGATCTGTCTTGAAATCATGTCTATTTAGTATTTTGATGTATCCCCCAGCTGGTACTGGAGCACTCAGCATCATGCAGAGTGATATTAGGAGGCTACAACCTGAAGAATACCTTAACGACACCCTCATTGAATTTGGTCTCAAGTATGCATGCCTGTCTAATTGAAAGCCGCGTATCCTGACACCCTTAGGCTTTGGCTCAGTGACCTCCGTGACAAGGATCCATCGCAGGCGGACCAAATTCACGTCTTCAGCTCTTTCTTCTATAAAAAACTTAACAACAGAAAGAAGTTCGTTCGGGCTCTTTGCAAAGTTTGCTACCTCTCATGGCTCCCCTATCCATAGCCCAGAAGAAGGATATAAAAGCGTGCGTAAATGGACTTCCAAGGTCGAGTTATTTGACAAGAAATATGTCATTGTTCCTATCAACGAAAAGTACATCCTTTCCGCCTAGATACGACGTTCACTCACCATTACTGTTAGCCTCCATTGGTACCTTGCTATAATATGCGAGCCTGGACGCATCCTAGAACCACCTCTCCCTCTTTCCGAGACTTCTACCACGCGAACGACACGAAAGCGAAAGCAAATGCAGGGCGATGCGGGAGTTAACGCGGGAATTACAGCCATTTCTGATCCTACTGAGGTTTCGCTGGAACGATCGGGCTCTAGAGCCCAGGTTGCCAAAGGGGAACCAGCAACTGAAGCATCCTCCACGGACGCTACACGCGTAACGACACCTAGCACTACCGAAAACGAAGAGACGGATGGGGCCGCCATAAGAGGTTTCGACAAATCCTGTTCTATCACTGCCAGGTCGGAGACGCCCTCCGAAATTGAAATGCGGGATCCGTCCCCAGTTCCCAACTTATTGCGTCTATCTTTAGACAGCATGGACGTCGATGTTCTCCCGAGTTCGACACGTGTGGTCACTGACATGCCAGAACCTTTTACGTCGAAGTCATCATCATGTGTACCGGTTAGCCGGTTCTATGGATCTGTGTCAGAATCAGCAGCCGTGGAGTCGGTTGCTATCGTAGACAATGAAGATAGCGGTGAGGACCAACAACAAGAAGCCGAAGTAGACGATATGCTGGCTGTAACGCAGTCTGGAAGCGGGGATTTGCCTCCTCAGTAAGTTCATCTATAGCAAGCCAAAATCAACATATTTAAGTTTATTGGCCACCGTCTCACCAGGACTTACATCTTTACCCTCGATTCCCTTGGTACTCGACATCCTCAAGCTATCAAAGTTCTTAAACAGTATCTTGCATCAGAGGCAAAAGATAAGCGCGGTTTTGATGACGTGCGTAGTGCCGTCGGTAAACAAGTCCAGGTATACTGTCTCCCATCGTCAATTAGAAGCAACACCTCTGATCTGCGTGCAGGTTCCCGTTCAACCAAATACCTGGGATTGCGGAATATACCTCTTGCAGTTTGTGAAGGTTTTCATGAGCGCACCGTCGGCATTCTTGGAGCAAATTCTTGCTGTATGTGACATTCACGCCGATCGCGTCCACACGCTAATGCGCCATTAACAGACAAAGGGTACCATGCCAAGCTCTGAACGCAAGAAGATGTGGCAGGACCACGAAATTCCACAGTTCCGGGACTATTTGAAATCCCGGATCATGCAGCTTTCGGAAGACTGGATGGCCGAAAAGACCGTCCGAGAAGAACAGATGAACAAACAAAGAGGCGGGGATGTGCTGGAGGTCGAGGCACTGTCGTCCGAAGATGAAGTCGACATCGTCGAAGACGTCCCAAGTATGAGAGCAACAACCTCGGGTCCTAGACAGAGGCAACACGCAGCGAGACTGCGCGGATAAATTGTGATGTTCCCTTTGCTTTGCTTTTCTAAATTACGTTTCGTCATGCTTTCGATGTTTTCATTCACCGGTTGCACGCACCCACTTCAGGTCACATTTCTGGCCAGCATTATTACCCTACACCTATACTTTATATCGTACTGGTAATGAAATCGCTGGAGACAATGGGCATTTTCAACTATGAAAGAGCAAACACTATTGTAAACGAGGGGATAGAAGGAGAAAGAGTCAAAATCTCAACGGCTCATTCGTAGTACTACGTCGAACGTGGGACTGAGGCTGGGAACCGCAGACGCGCTATAGGGTTCAACGAAGGTGATCACCCACAGACAATCGGAAATGGCGACGTAGCAAAGTGACGGGGCTTTCAAAAATTCCCAGGATACAGAGGTTGTAACCAGGACTTAATCAAATAAAGGATAAATACAAATCCATCCAGTGTGATGATGATTAAACGAAAGGACAGGACTCCTGTCTGAGTAGACGTCGTTCCAAAGAGGTCAGAGTCGGACCAAAGCCGGCGAATCACATGCGGTAATGCATACAGCGATGGCGTCTGATGAGCATAGTGGTAGTAGGCATCTGGGGTACAAGGGGATAGCTAAAAATCGCGCAACCGGTGTCTGTGCCTTGAAACATTGATTTGTACGGCGTGTTCAGGCGGCAAACGGATGCTTGTGAACGCGGATGAGGTAGGGGCTGGTACTACACGGCGCGCCAGAGTGTAGGTGGGTGTAACATGAGGAGACGAAGATGCTATTTGAGCCGCCGTTGTCGATGGACTGGAACCAGGTGTCTCATCCGCACTGCCACCGACGGCAGTGGGTAAATGAGAAGTGGAGGTGTGTGAGATATAATACCAGAGTCCAATTCCAATTCCGGTACCCTGGGGAAAAAAAAAGTTAGAAATACAGTGTCAGGTTGTTGGGAGGGTGGGCACTCACGATGAGCAGAATCATGCCAGCCAACCAGACCCATCGCGATAAGCGGCTATTCCCACTTTCTGCTTTGAGTAACCAAGAACTAGGGGATAGATTCAATCTACGACAGCCTTGTTAGGACTAAAATTCCTACCTGGTTTTCTTTTCATCTCTGGCGACTATGCTGAATCTCCTCCAGAAATCATCCCCGCGTTCTCCACGCTTCGGCAGTAGCTGATCCTCAGAGTTACCACGGATGATGGTTTCTGAAAATTTGACGTCCGCCGGTGCGGGGGACTTTGAGGGACGAGCAAAAACTGGCGTAATGGGCGTCATCGGGGGTTGAAGGGGGTGAGGCATGCTCGGCACGGTCGGTCTAGGAACAGCTGTCTGGTAAATTGGCGGGGGCATGCGAGGAGCACTCATATCTGCCTGCGGGCGGATGACGCGAAGTGCCAGGGGCACCTGCCCCATCTGCGGCTGTTCTGGTGATTGACCATAGGGAGATGTTGAAGGAGAGGGGCTTGAGATTTCGAGCTTGGAAACGGGTGCAGGGTACCCAGGTCGGGGAGCTGCCAACGGAATTGTGTGGGCTGGCTGGGACGTACCGCCGGCCATAAGACCAGGGCCGACAACTCCGGGCCCAGATCGGGGAATTCCTCTATCGTACCTTGGGGAGACGGTGAATTCAGTGAGGCGGGATGCGGTTCTGGACAACCTACATGCTGTAGGCTACTGTTCAAATCCGGCTCTGCTGGTTTTCGAACTCTGCTAGGCTGGGAAGGGGTATCTGAATAGTCGTATGGTATTTTCTAAATTCCGTGCGAAGACGAGCTGATGTCAAGCGAGTGGAAGCCTCGTCGAAACTGAGGCAGCGAATGTCGGTTTCGAGCCAGGGGACGGCTCTGAGAGAAGAAAGTGATGGACAATGGACAAGGAAAGGGAGAGAGACAGGTCAAAATTGGAGTTGGTTACCGCCAATCGTGTGACACGACGACGCTGCCAGGCAGTCAAGAAGCAGTTTCGGCTAACTACGTAACTTGCTTCCCAACGTCCCACCGTTCTCAGCACAACGATGATCTCCCGTTCGACAGTGCGATCCAGCGACAATCCCCTGGGATTTCCCCCGGGTCCACTGCGCTCGACGACCTGTTAACAACTCGCCAGTATATTAGGGTCGATGATATGTCACGTGACTACATTGTTTGGGATCGTTGACAGCTTTTGGCACGTCGCGTCTCGCGCGCGGCTCTCTACATTTGACTCTTGTCCGGGATGGCGAAGCGAAAGAACGTTGTCGACAGCGACGACGATTTCCCCGACTCCTCCCAGGCGTCCAAGCGTGCCAGAACAGAAGACAGCGACGAACTCGCTTTCGCCTCTGCAGAGTCCCCGCGCCGTGAAAAGAAGCCTGTTATCAATAGCAAGGGGAAGGCCAAGGCCACGGAACATGATAGCGATGAGGACGAGGAGGAAGACCTCCATCATGACGAACAACCCGACGAAGAGGAAGAAAAGAGGTTCGAGGAGGATCACGGCGAGGCTATTCGCAGTAAGCTGGAGCAGCGTCGCAACACCATTGGTGTATGTGGCTTCATGTCTCTTGTTTGCACATACTTGACACCCCCCCAAAGAGTATCGCAGAACATGGCATCATTGAGTCTGTCGAGATGAAGCAGTTCATGTGCCATCCTCACTTGACCTTCACATTTGGTCCTCAGGTTAATTTCATTATTGGTGAGCAACTTGCCGGGCCAGTTGCGCAATGGCGCTTATCCATGTACACCTCAAGGGCATAATGGAAGTACGTTGCGTGGATCTGATATCCTGACGCGTCGCTGAGGCTTTCCCCTACCAGGCGGGAAGAGCGCTGTTTTGTCTGCTATCACCATCGCTCTTGGTGGTAAATCCATTGCCACCGGCCGTGGAAATGGACTCAAATCATTTATTCGCGAGGGTCAACAGTAAGTTGTATCCCACTTTCCTCTATCCTGTTGCACACTCTTTTATACAGGAAAGCAGAAGTCACTATTGTGCTCAAGAATCAGGGCGAGGAAGCCTACAAACTCAAGGAGTACGGGCGAAGTATCGTTATTCGACGTGCTTTTACGCGGGATGGTTCCTCTTCATGGAAAATCATGAGCAAAGATGGCACAGTCATTTCTACCAAGAGAGACGAATTGGCTACCATCTGCGACCATATGAACATCCAGGTTGACAATCCTATGAATGTTCTTACTCAAGGTAGGCTTCTGACGATTAGGGGTGCTCGACCATTTATCAGCATCTCTAGATGCTGCGCGCCAGTTCCTAAATGCTTCTCACCCTTCTGACAAGTATAGGGTTCGTACGGTTCCTGTCATTTTGATAGCATTATGTGTAACTCTGCGTCAGTTCTTCCTCCGTGGAACGCAACTGAGTCAACTCAGCGAAGAATATGACATTTGCCTGGACAACATTAACCAAACCAAAAAATTATTGCACCAGAAGAAGCAGATCCTTCCGGATCTTCGTGCAACGTTCAAGGAAGCTACCTTGCGCTTTCAAGAAGCCTCTAAGGCTCGTGAACAGCGATTCAAGGCTGATGAACTCAAGAAAGAGCTTGCTTGGGCGCATGTGGCTACTAAACAAGGGGCAAGTTTTGACACCGCTCCTAGTGTCACGAGGCTACTAATTTAGATTCTATAGGAGATGGAGGCAAAGTTTGATGATTTGGCCAAGGCTGAGCGCCGCCTGCCACGGATTGAGGCTGAGCTTCAAACAGCGGAGGTATGCTCACTTTTACTGACGGTGCAAAGTGAATCAGTTCTTTTCCTCTCCCTCAGTCCCAGTTCCGACTTGCCACCCAAGAAGTTGAGCAGTATGAGAGAGAACATACCGAGCTCGGGAACATTGATCATCTCAATGCCAAACGCAATGAGCTTCAGGAAAAAATGCGAGTCAATAGGAATAAACTTGCCGAGTTTAGAGTGAGTGTTATCTAGTAACCTCGGCTGTTGTTTCTAAACGTTCCTTAGAATGACCAAAATAGCATGAATACTAGTCTGACTGCTCTGAATAGATCCATCAAGGAGTATGATGAGAAGATTGGAGAGGAAGCTCGCCGCTTGGAGGCTCATACACAAACGAAGCGTGATGAAATCAACCGTCGTCTCCATGCTGCGAAAGAGACTGTTTCACAGGCAGATCGTCAAAACAAGGACGCTATCGAACAGAAGCGCACACGGCTTAACGAAAGGGATGACATTAAGTCGAACGGTCAGGCCGCTGAAAGTAAGAAACAGCAACTTCAAGAGCGAATCATCGAATGTCAGACTATGATCAACAAGTGCAAAGAACAGGAAAAGAACAGCCTAGCACCGTATGGTCATGATATCCAAGGCGTCTTGAAAAGTATAACTAAGACGCATTGGCATGGAGAGACCCCCATTGGACCACTTGGTCTGTATGTGAAACTCAAGGATCAGAGATGGGCGCAGCTGTTGAGGGGGCAACTAGGAAACTTGATGACGTCTTTTGCGTGTACGGATGCAAGAGACCGATTGCAACTGAAGAAAATTCTTGATCAATCAAAGAAGTATCTATTTTCGTCTCTGCCATTTTACTTGAAATGCTAATTTATCTATAAGCTTTCACGCCAACGTTATCATCTCGAAAAGAGATTTATTCGACTATACAGCTGGTGAACCGCGTGGGGACGTCCTCACTGTTTTGCGTGCGCTTGATGTGGGTCGTCCCCTGAGTTCAGATGCGGATATTAGTGACATTTGGCGAGACAGATTTCCGATCCATTTGTGCTTCGGATATTCATCAACTCAGCTAATATTGAAAGAACAGTGCTTGCAGCAAACCGTAAAGTTGGTGATGATATCCTTAAAAGTCTTGGTGGGGGCGGTGTTGCCTGGGCTGCAGATCACATGCGCGTGACTAGATATGCGTGGGTGTTCACTGGTTTTATGTCCTACCCATTACCCACCATCTCTGATTAGGGAGGGAGGTGGCTCATCCATCAATCTTCCGAGGGTAAAAGCCAATGACCCGCGTTGCATGTTGTTCACTTCCAATGATCTGGTCACGGCACGTCGGTACGTGTATGCTCTTCGATCGCCATTGTGCCTCACCCGGTACCGTTAGCGATTGGGAGAAACATCTACAGACTGCCGAGTCAGATTTCAAAGCTAACCAAGCCGACATTAACCGGTACCGTCAGGATTATGACGACATATCCCGCAAGATCGATGCGCTTTCCGTAAGACTTTTGGTAGCTTTTACAGTACCAGGACAACAGAGTTTTTTTTAGGCCTTGGAACGAAAAACCCTGGAGGACCTGCGGTCTGCGAAGACAGCGCATGCTCAACTTCAGGAAGAGGCTAATGAAGAAATGCCAGCTGGAATTTCGGGCTTACAGAGTGCGAAAGACGTGCGTAAAGGGCTTGTTCCCCCTGTTGTGGGCGATTATGTTGACTTGGCAATTTTCTTGCAGGAAGCCGAGGCCGAGAAAGCTACTGTAGTGCAGCAATTTACCAATCTCGTAGAGCGGAAAGCTGTCATCGACAATGGGCAGGCCGCGCTTTTGACGGAAATGAATGGTATCAAGCAACAGATTCAAAACTTTGAACAGCGTCGTGGCGAAATCACGGTGAGTAACTTGATGACAGCTGCTGGATGACGCAAACTAATGTTGCCATCTATCCAGGCCAAAATTGAGCAAGCCGTAGTAAATCGATTGGAGGCGCAAAAGAGTCAACAGCACTATCAGACAAAGCTTGAAACCGAAAGGAAAGAGGTTGCTGGCATTGACGCTATCGCGAAGACTCTTCAGGAAGAATTCACCAATTGGACCGAGCAGGCAGAGAAGTACTGCATGAGGGTCGAGAATCCCCGCAAAGTGGCTGCTGTGCAACGCCAGCTCGATTCGGTCCAAGCAGCACTGAAAGAACGAGAACGCCGGTATGTCTCGTATTTTGAATGATAACCTCCTACTGACTTGGTCCTTAAGACATGGTGCGAGCATTGAGGAGATGACCATTGAAGTAAACAAGGCGAAGGCTGACTTGGACAATGCCGAACGTGATATCCGTAGCCTATCTGCTCTCAACCACGTAAAATCACTTTCGAGTTTATCTTTGGGCAACCCATGCTCACGTGTTGTCCAGGCCCTGAGGAACTCTCTTCTGATCCGCCTGGATAGGTGGCATGAATTTCGACGTCATATCGCCCTACGTTGCAAGCTTGTGTTCCAATATCATCTCTCCGAGCGGGGTTACTATGGCAAAGTTCTATTTGATCACGTTAATCAGTCACTACAGCTGAAAGTCCAAACCGATGACCAGACGCTGACTCAAGGGAGAGATAAAGACCCTAGGTCTCTTAGTGGTGGCGAGAAATCATTCTCGACAATCTGTTTGCTGCTATCGTTGTGGGACTCTATTGGCTGTCCACTGCGTTGCCTCGGTAATCAAGTATTCTTGATTTTCTGCTGCTGCCGTCTAACAGAATCCCAGATGAGTTTGATGTTTTCATGGATGCTGTCAACCGACGCATTAGCATGCGTATGATAGTATGTTTAACACTGTTGTATTCTTTTCTTTTGTCTCACTGTAATGGCAGATTGACACTGCAAACGCATCCGATAAGAAGCAATATATCTTGATCACCCCTCAGGACATGGGTAATATTCAAGTTGGGAACACTGTACGAGTACACAGGATGAACGATCCAGAACGCGGTCAAGGAACCCTGACCTTTTAGTTAAGGACTATTTCAATTTATTCCCGTTTATTTTATATAATTCCCGACTGTAAGTGCAAGTTGTACACCATTTCTCTACTTTGGCGTCGTAATCAGTAAGTCAATGACGTTCTACTCACTTGTGTATTATTTCAAAATTCCACGTCTTCTATGGCCACTATGCAGCCAAGCCCTATGATATATATACCTAGACAGCCAAGCATTACGTTTTACCCGTGCAGATGTCTGTCTTGCCTGCAACCCAACTCCTCACCAGCACCGCCGACTCTGCGTGCTCTTTTACCTCTGCTGATCCTACCTGCTGCGTCCTCGCCCAACTATACTTTGCTTGCTGGGCATGCCCAACACAGGGACACTCGGATCACCATGCACGTCACAAGGTGTCACCCGAGAATTGTGCTCTATGCCATAAAATAATCTGTTTTATCGTCTGCAGGGGTACCCTAGGAGCCGACGAGCTGAACAAGGCTACCTCGTGGCTGATGACTGGGCTGTAAAAGGTGGCTGGCTACCAAGTATTCGATTGGGTACACCTTCGGATCTCACGAGTGTCAACAGAGTTGCCAATCTGGGTACCAGTGAAAGCGATTTATATAAGACAATTGTAGCGATAACACCTGACAAGGACTACAATAGCAGCTTTAAATACGCTAATGATAAAGTACCTTGGACGCATCACCGGATATGCAACTCAGTCGATTAGCTTCTTGCCTTCGTCCCTAAACCGCTTGAGCTCCTTCTGCCAGGGCTCCCAGGCTTCTCCGTATTTTTCCAAAAGGCGAGCGAGCTCTTGTCTTTGTTCCCTCTGCGATGCATACGGGTAAATTGATTGTTATACGCGCATGGGCCCGTGCTTACCAGATTCCACGGCTCCTCACCGTCGTAGATGTCTGTGAACAAATCACGAAGGTTGCTCTGTTTGAGCGTTTCCGCCCGCTTAAGGGTATTGACGACATCATTCTTAAGCTTGGCTTTGAGTTCCTCCTCCTCCTTCTCGCTCCACCAGCCTCTCGACTCCATAAAGAGTCGGAAACGCGTGATGGGGTTATCGATCTTCTTCCAGTTCTCAACCTCTTGGCGTCCTCGGTACGCAAACGAGTCATCAGAAGTCGAGTGATGGCCAACACGATATGTCATGGCTTCGACTAGCACAGCGCGGCCGCTTTCGAGGCATCGTCTACGGGCCTCTTTGACAGCATTAAAGACTGCAAGGATGTCGTTGCCATCCACCCGGACAGTTTCAACGCCATATCCAGGTCCGCGCGCAGCTATTCCATCGCCATGATATTGTTGATGTGCAGGTGTGGAGATCGCAAAGCCGTTGTTGCGTGCCAAGAAGATGGTTGGTGATGGTATCGTGGAAGCAAGAAGCATTCCCGCGTGGAAGTCACCTTCCGAAGCGGCACCTTCGCCGAAGAAGACGCAGGCCACATTCTTATTACGTCTTGCCGGATCACGCTTGAGCGCGAATCCGACGCCCGCTGCCTGTGGTATCTGAGTTGCCAGAGGAGACGAGATGGTGTGGAAGTGATGCTCAACGGACCCAAAGTGCTACGGAAGAGGTTTAGTATGCTGGGTAGACTAGGTGGGAGAAAATTATATACCATAGGCATCTGCCGGCCTTTGCCGGCCCTGTCCTCGTGATTTCCAAAACACTGTGCCATCGCGGCATTAATGCCAAAGCCTCTCCATAGAAGCACCCCCATTTCGCGGTATTGACCTGAATTTACCTTGTGATTGGCGTTTCGACGGAATAGAACAAGCCCCGCCTACCTAGCACTCTGATGTGACGTGAGGAAGACACGAGACCGAAATAGACAAGAATGTACACACTCATCATCGTTGGCCAACGCCGCCGCAGCACCGATTATCGTTGCTTCCTCGCCATACTAGGTGTATGATCAGGGGAATCACACATGTCGGTAGTAAATCGTCTCACTGAAGTCATCTACGGAAGGTCTGATCAGGTCGAACTTGGGACAGGCGGGAGTGACGTACATAGAATGATATCTTGCCTTGACGTTGGACATTATATAATATGTTGTCCATCGTCGGTAGGAGCTGCATGTTTTCATATCTAAAGACAGTATACGTCAAGCTGGATTGTCAAGCTGAGCGGGAGGTATTGGAGCGCACAACTTGCGAGCAAACTCGGGCGTGATCTACACAGGCCTGTGAGCGGAGCAGATGTTGGTAGAAAGAGGGGGGCCAACGTCTGGTAGTTCTGCCCCTTGAATGGGAATGCCGACGCCATCTAATACTCTGTAGGTGGGTATCTGGCCGGATCCTTGGGTGACGGAATTGAAGAATTCGAGGTTTGGTATTACGGGTGAATTGGAGGTGGGGAGAACGTCCTGGTGGTTGGGACGGAATTTGGGCGCAGCTGTAGCGAGTGCCCTGGCGCGCGAGGGGACTCTGGCGAGGGAGTGGAGCGGTCTCAACATTTGCGGGTCAAGTTCAAGCACGGATCTTGGGCTGTTGACCCGTGTGCATTACGTCAATACATACGGTCCCACACCGCCTAGTCTTTGTCCGCCCGCAACTTCAGAGCCTCGTCCGCTGCCCTTCTTCGCCCCCCCAACAGCAGTGTCACATAGTCTGCACCATTCAAAACGTGCTCTCCTTTAGACTTGGCCTTTGCCTTGGATTTCAGGCCGGCGCGTTTTTTGGCCGATTGCACAGGTAACGAGGGAGGTTTTGGCTGAGCAGCCGGAGGGGAGACGGTCTTCTTCTGTGCGCGCGATGGGTGTATGGCAAGGACAAGACGGGGCCGCACTCACAAGCCGTTTGTGTACTTTTGCGCTGCGACCCATGCTGGAGGGCGATGTCCAATAGGCTGACGCACGCAACCTAACCAAGATTCCCACGAATCGACCCGGAGCGGAATGAAAAACGCCTACTTTGGTTTCCTCTCTTTTCAACACGTCCACCATGTCCCTCCCTCAGCCCGTCCCCCCCTCCTGGAAGGCTCGTCGTCCACGTTCCTCGCACTCCCTTGCTCACTCTTTCTTTCTCTCCAGGATCTCGGAAAGTCCTCCAATGACTTGTTGTCCAAGGACTATCCTTTCTCCGGTACCTCCCTCGAGGTCAAGACCAAGACTCCCTCCAAGGTTGCGTTCAAGGTCGCCGGTCTCCGCGACTCCAAGTCCCAGGGCATCACCGGTGACCTCGAGGCAAAGTATGCCGACCACAAGAACGGCCTCGTCTTCACGAACGCCTGGACAACTTCGAACGTCCTCAAGTCTCAAATAGAGCTCGACAATTATATTGCCAAGGGTTTGAAGCTCGATGTCACCACCTCCTTGATCCCCGACAAGGGCTCAAAGTCTGCTCTCTTTAACGTCATCTATAAGCAGTCCGGTGTTCACACACGTGGCGCTCTTGACGTGTTCAAGGCCAGTCAATTACCTCTTGGTCCTCCCTCGTCTCACCTCGCCTGATATTCAGGGTCCCACTTTTACTGCGGACACCGTCTTTGGCCGTGACGGGTTCCTCTTCGGTGCCGAAGCTGCTTACAACGTCACCGAAGGCAAGATCACCCGTTATGCAGCTGCTGTTGGTTACAACGCCCCCGAATACGCTGTTACCCTCCACGGTCTTAACAACCTCAATGCCTTTTCCGCGAGCTACTATCACCGTGTCAGTTCCGATGTAGAAGCTGGTGCTAAAGCCGTTTATGACACCAAAGCAACAACACCTGGTGTCTCTCTCGAGGTCGGGGCCAAGGCGTAAGTCTCATTCACTCGTCTCTTGTGATTTGCTTTTATCATTTTTCCCTTTAAGCTTCCTAGATTCTGCCGCGTTCGTCAAGGCCAAGATCAACAATGCTGGTATCCTTGCCCTCGGTATGTCCCTACACTTCTACACAACGCTTCATGACTCACCACGATCTAGGCTACACACAGACTCTCCGACCAGGCGTGAAAACCTCGTTCGGTCTTGCTCTAGATACTCAACGGCTGAACGACATTGCCCCTACCGGTCCTGCTCACAAGGTTGGCGCTTCCATCACATTCGAGGCTTAAAATTATTCCATAGTATCAACTATTGGACTACCTCGTTGCATTCACTATGCAATCATGTTGAAAAATATACAGTTACCAACCCTGGTTGCAATGGTGCATGGATGAGTGAAACCCTGAGTACTATTCGCCAAACGATGCGTGCAACCGTCTCAGGTAACCTGCATATCAAAAGCACAGTGGAACTACGGATGTCACGCGAATACTTCATGAAGCCATGTTTCATAGTCGTATTCAGGCTCTCCAACTTCATTCGTGGATGAAGGCAGCACCTCCCGTAGGTATTCGATTGCGCTGACGGAGAGTTGAGCTAATCTCATGTCCAGCTCTGTCACAAATGGCTGCAGATGGTCTTAAAATCGTCAAGCGCTGCATGTGGATGAAGCGTACCTTGTCACCCGCAATCCCACAGAAGGATTCTCGAAGCTGTTCGGGCGACGTTTGGTCTTCAGTGATATCCACCTACGTCGACAGCCGTCGATGCTCAAAACAAACTACACGTGACACTGTAAACGCATACCAAGAGATTGATGAACGCTTCAAACGTCAACGCCCCATAACCTTGGACGAGTCGCTCGTAGATGAAAATCAAGTCTTCGTCCTGCTCCATGTTTAGAAATTTCATGTCGTGCAACGACCGGGCTCTGCGTACCGAATATATGATGCCAAGACTGGCCAGAGCTGCACTAAACTCTGACAGGATAAGTGTATTGGTTTCGTCTCGATCAAAGTATCGGAACGTGCTCTCAAATTGTTCCAACTGTGCCGGCGTTAAATTAGTCATGTTCCTCGATACGATCTGCCACACGTCAGCATTCCACGTCGTGAAAAGAGCGAGAGAGTGTACGTGCTTGATTGTCGATAAATGAGATCTTCTTGGCGATTGCTTGCGCGACGAGTTCGAGTTCAAAGTCGAGATCCTGCCAAGTAAATACGGTATAGTCGTTTTCCTCGACATTGGCTTCGGTGCAGTCGTTCTCAGCCTTGGCTACGCGAGCCAATGCGTCGGCCAGGCCAGGAACCCGAAGTTGGATCTCGTGGACTTGCTCTTGTTGCTCCTTGAGACAGGCTTTGGTCAACCAAGGGAACCGAAGAAAATAAAATAATATACCTCCAATGGGCCCCTGACGCTAGCTAGATCAAGCGAGACGCCATGTAGGCGTTGCGAGAGGTCGTTGGCGAGATCTGCGAACTGTCTTCGCAGAGATTCCTTGATTCTAAGGGCTGTAAGACATTGTGGCATATAGCGCAATAATACACGTACTGTCGTATTTGAGCATTTATTGACCGAGAACGTTTGGCCTCTGACTCTAACAGCAAGTTCCATGCGTCGTCTATATCCTAATAATCTTGCGTAAGTGGGGGAGGATTAAAAAATCAGCTTTGCCAACCGAAAGTGCGAGTCCAATTGGAGGATTGTATTCCCTCAGTCCATATGTCCGGAGTTTTGTTTGTATATTGCTGAAAAGAGTGGTGACATCCTGTCGTTCCGTAACCCAAATGCGTTTCGTCGTTTGTTTGTACGTCGTGAAAGCAGAGGATTGCCCCTTGGCATCCGCATATGTGCCAGTGAATCTACTTGCCTCCCACTGTTCCTGGACTCCGGCCAGTGCACGAAGCAACTATGGGTGACTGTCAGACCAAAACACAAGAGGTATACGAAACCCAGCGAACATCGCGCGCTCTGCGTTCATAATCGTTTTTGCTCATCCACACCGACTGCATGAGTTCCGCAAATTTCTCAACCCGACGAGAGACGGTTTCCGCCTGGTCTATAGAGGTAATCTATGAATAGTGAGATCTCTGAGAGCGCCCCGACTGACCCATCGTGGAGAAAGCATGGAAATAACTGGCGATGTAAGTCATGACACTCCGTTCGTCAGGATGATCCGAGTCACACAAATCTTCAACCTCGAGCAGTTGCTAGCAAAAAAGCTTCAGACACAGCGCCAGCTTGATAGAAAGATAACACGGACTGGGATGCCGAGATGATCAGCAGCAACCTGAAATGCCAGGCGGGTATTTCCATGTCTATCTGACTGTGCCAAAGTCATTCATGGAAAACGAGACCAGAAGAAGCATCCCACCTTGTCCAGCTTGTCATAATCTAAAAGGTCCGGGCGATGGCAATGAATTAGGGCACATCTAAGGCGGATGAGTCAAAAGTCTGAAGGGTAAGGGTGAATGCTTACAGTGCAAGTCCATCCGACCAGCTGACAGAAAAATCCTGGACATTGACTTCTTTGTATGGGGCCGTTTTTCGCTGGCACCAAAGCAAAAGACCCTCTTTGGCTGAAAGACCTTCTTCACTGGGAGTGGCCCTCAGACGATCACCATCTCATGTACTGTGCATTACTCGCCTGATGTCCGCGATTGTAAAACGTAGTACCAGGGTCCATATCATGCCTAGGATGAGCTTTAAATTGCCGTCCATGATATCTGCATTCGATCTCGCTCAGCAACAGGATCATGTAATGTCTCGCCCAGGATGACGGCACCTTCAGGACCGATGTTGGTCAGTTTGATCCCTCTCTGCCTGATGAACTCCAGTGCCTTGTTCACGTTCTCTGCTTTTTGAACGCGCATTCTCGGATTCTTGTTGTATCTCCCGAGGGAAGTATCTCCTGAAAGAAACTTGAGCCCGGGATCGTGTAGGGGATGATGACCGTTACCCATGATCTCCTATTGAGATGTGAGCAGCCGAACTTGGAGACGCAATAAAAGAACTCGACAGACCATCAGCTGGATCAGGCGCACACCATCAGAGAGATCTTGCACGAGCGAGCGCATAGGCGGATATCCACTGGCCTCCAACCTGGTGTTGAGCCTGGAGATTTGGGGATAGGGATGCGGAGTAAGGATGCGCAACGTGGGACGTGAGCGCACCATTTGCAAAATGTTCGCTCTTGGGTCGAGTCCATCTGAGGATCTAGTAGCAGGGTATGAGTCCCGGCTACGGTCAAGAAACTCGGGCAGACACACGAGCGCGGTTAAAGAGGGTCAAGAGAGACTGCCGGTAGTGGTAACGCGTAGAACGCGTTGATTACATAGCCAATATGTCGACGCGTGTATTTCTTGGCTTCTACCATCACCATCCACCATGGCTACGACCCAGTTCGACCGCATATATCATGGCTTGGCGACAGAGGTCGGAAGTGAGTACGGTCCTTTCCTGGCCAATGTCTTTGAGACTCATGTCCGCCTCCCAGAATTGCGGCTCGCGGCCAGCGGCATTGCCTGGAAGGGCGAGGAGAACGAAGCAGTGATAGCGATACCCACAGACGAGATCAAATGGGCACAATGGTTCCGCGTCGCGAGAAACTTTCAGCTCAGAGTCGGGCTCAAGGACAGGCGGAGAGAGACATTTGACGGTTTCGTCCGCGAGGTGCGCAGAAGGGCATTGCACTCCAAGGGAGACACTCACCAACGGGCTCTGCAATAGGACCACGACAAACTTGCCAATCTACTCAAGCAACACTTTGGTGTGGCGTTGGAGGCAAAAGACGTTACGTTTAAAGGGTGGAACTGGGGAGTTACCGACATTCAAGGTTCGTTGCCCAAAGTCCTGCGGATGTCCTGGTGGTCCTCATTTTCTTTTCAGGACAAGACCTCGCTTTCCTTGTATCAAACAAGACTGCCTTTGAACTACCTTTGAAGCAGGTCGCCAATTCCAACATTGCCGGACGGACAGAGGTGTCCCTTGAATTTGTGTCTTCAGGCGCTAAAAGGCCTTCAAGAAACGCACCGGACGAGATGGTTGAGATCCGTTTCTACGTCCCCGGTACCCAGGCGAAGCTTCGTGGTTCTGATGCTGGCTCACAAAAATCCGATGCGGAGGACGAGGACGGCGAGGAAATCAGCGCCGCTCAAGCCTTCCACGATGCCATCAAGGAAAAGGCTGAAATTGGACAAGTATCTGGCGATCTCGTCTTAAGCTTCGAGGAGGTGCTTGTGCTCACGCCCCGTGGACGTTACGATGTCGACATGTTCCTTGACTTTCTGCGACTTCGTGGCAAGACCTACGACTACAAAATTCTTTATTCAAGTATATCTAGACTATTCCTGCTCCCCAAAGATGATCAGCACGTGTTGTTTATTGTGCGTATTTACTACCTTTTTGATATGACACGCCGGTGACATGAGTAGCTCGGTCTCAGCACGCCAATACGACAAGGTCAGACCAGATATCAGTATCTGGTCATGCAGTTCGCGCGAGAGGAGGAAACGACTGCTGAGCTGAACATGTCCGAGTGCGTTCGCAAACCTAATGGGGAATTATAGCTTTTGGCTGAATGACTCTGCACCAGGGAGGAGATTGCAAAATATGACAGACTAAAAAAGAATTACGAAGACCCCACGTTCGAGGTGGTATCGGGCGTCTTCCGTGCATTATCAAAGAAGAAAATTATTGGTTCGGGTGCCTTCCAAAGGTAAACAAGTTTCTGCGGCCCTTTTTCGTTTCCCGATGCTTATACGTGTACAATCCCAGCCGGGATGGGCATCCTGGTATCAAAGCCAATCTCAAAGCCGTTCAAGGGGACCTCTTCATGCTTGAAAAATACATCTTTTTCGTGTCCAAACAGCCCACACTCATCGAGCTCTCCGATATTCACCAGTGCGTCTTTTCTCGCGTGGGTGCGAGCATGGGTGCCAGTGCTGCGCGTACGTTTGACCTCAAAATCGTCACCAAGAGCGGCCCGGAATATACCTTTACGTCGATCAACAAGGAGGAGCACGAACCGGTAGAGACGTTCCTCAAGGACAAAAAAGTCAAGATCAAGAACGAGATGGTGGCCGACGTAGATATGATCATGGCTGCTGGTGCCGAGGACTCGGACGAGGAGATGCAAAGCGTTGCGAGCAGCGGTGACGAGCGACCGAAGCCTCGCGTTGGTAGAGACGACGATGATAGTGAAGAAGGTCGGTCCAAACGTGCTTGGCGTCTGGTCTTTGCTGACGATGCTGGTTAGACGAGGATTTCCAGGCCTCGTCGAGTGATGAGGGTTCACCCAGCAACAGCGATTCTGAATCGGGAGGCGGTGTTACGGCGTCAGACGCAAGTGGCGACCGGGAGCTGGCCAAGACCGCAAAGGGCGGAAAGAAGAAGCCCACCAAGAAAAAGCCCAAGGCTCAAGCAAACGGGAGCGACGCGGAAGGCGAGCCAAAGAAGAAGCCCAAGGCCAAGCCTAAACCAAAGAAGGATGACGACAACGATGCGATGGATGTCGACGACGAAAAGCCAAAGCCTAAACCCAAACCCAAACCCAAAATAAAGGAGGGTGACGATGACGGGCCGGTCAAGAAGAAACCAAAAACGTCGGCTTAGCCCACCAGCGTTCCGGCCTCGCCTTCATCACATCGTTACCACGTGCTTCTCACTCTTTACTTTTGCATCTGCAGTTTCCTGCCATCTATAATAATAGCATTTATGAAGTACAATGTGTACATCCATTGAGCGTGTTCCGACGATTAAGACGGATCGCGAATAAACAATGACCATAGTGATGACAACAAGCAAGATGCTTATGCTTGCGCGGCCTCTTTTCTCTTTGCCAGAAGAGATCCAGGTTCGAAAGCGATCGCGGCTGCCGGCGACTGGCTGAACGGAGGTGGTACGTTGACTAGAGGTTGCGCGGGACGACCAGATATAGATTGCTTCCTGGTCCTGGAGCGCGCGAGCGGTTTCGCTTGGGAGAGCGCTTCGCCAGTCTTGGCGAACAGCACATGACGCTCCTGGTAGAGAACATACGACTAGGGCAAGTAAGCGCCTTGGTCCGATCGAAAGACGTCCAGGGTCACCTACACGAGCGACGAGTATGACCTGCATCCACTTTTCGCCATCCTTGGGGTTACAAGAGAACACGTGGAGATAATCTGCGGCATTTTCAAACAAGGAAAGATGGTCGGTGGACTTGATGGCAAACACAAACGCCTTGGGCGACTTGTGCCGCCGAGTAACGGAATAGATGTCAAAGTTGGACAGCGAGCACAAAAACATTTCGTCCTTGCCCTAGAGCGCAACATGAGCAATGCAACACATTCAGCTCTGCAACGGCAAAACGCTACCGTGTCTCGCTTTGATAACCACAAGCCATGTTCACGAAGCTCCATCCAACGTTTGCTCCATTTTCCGCGTTTGCTCTCCCATTCGACCCAGCCTCTGTAGGTAGGAGAGCTGGAGGGTATAGCCTGCATAAACTCGGTGAGCAACGCCTCGTATTTATCACCCATAGCGACGGACAGAACGACTCAATAGTGGCGCTAGAGGGGTTTGCTTGATAATGAAGGCATTCAACAGCTTGTCCTTGTTCCATGAAGCAGAAACATCGGATAAGACCTCATAGTCCCGTATAGGCCGCTCTACAGTCAGTTTCAGACTTGCGTATCGAAGACACAAGCCAAAAGGAAGATACCCACCCATGCCATAATCCTGAGCCATCTCGAAAAGCATCCACGACGCCGATCTATCCAGCATGCCCTGACTTGCCACCGTGGCGATGACCTCCCCCGCATTCGTAGCAGGCGTGATCTCTACCATGTTAAACCGCTGCATGTCCCCAATGAAAATTCTTTGTTGTATCACAGGTACCCTGGACGTGTGTTGCGGTGGTGTGGAATCCGAGACCGGCAATGGAGGAACAGGTGGTCGTGGCACTACTCGCTGCACATCACCTTCCTTGTCCAAAGACGGTCGAGGAACGCTCGCTGATGGTCTTCGGCCGTCTTCGCTTACACGGCCCGACTTGACGTACTGCTCATGTCTCGCTTGGCTAGCGTCGCGACCAGCACGAACAGTGCGACCGGCCGTTGGGCTCCGTCCTAGCCGAGCCCCAGGCGTTTGTTCGATAGGTGGCCGTTGCGTTTCAGCATGCCGTCCATCAGGCCGATGGAATGACCGCATGGACCTCAAAGGCCTATCTTGCGATGACGCCTCGGGAACACGGGAGGTCTTTTGTTGCATGTAGGTCGTGTAATCGGTGTGTCTTCCCCGAGATGAACTTCGAGAGACTGCAGTACTATAAGCCGGTGCTCGAGGAGGGGAATGTACAGGCATGAAACCCTCATATGTCAGCGGAGGCGTCACAGGTGGGGTACGGGAAGAAGTCTGGAGGTTCATGAGTTTCTTGGTCAATTCTTCCGCTGGAAACGTCTCGGTTGGTGCAATTCGCAAAGTTGACACGGGGGCCGGTGCAGCAGACATGGACCGTTTCCTGGAGCGTGCCGACACGGGAACGGTTTCCGTCGGACGGGAAGGCAGAGGTGGCTCCGCAGCCACCCGAGAGCTTTTTGCGCGTTCCAGTCTTCGCTGCTGACGCTCGTCATGTAGCTGCTTTCGAATTGACTTTTGAGCTGACAACGCCGTCGGGACTCGCTGAGCCAACGGGACGTCATCGTCCGAACCACCGCCGTGCTTTGAGTAGCGTGAATTGGCACGAGAATGTGCACGTGGAAGGGAGCCGTTCGACATGCCGTCAAGGCTGTAATAGACTGTGATGCCGTCTGCGTCGTCGTCCGAGGATGACGTGTAATCTGTGGTGCTCGAGTCTGATGAACGAGGTTTACTTCGACGGGCCTTATCCTCGTTGCCATCGTCTCCGGCGCCACCCGCATATGCACCAGAAGAATGACCGCCGATATGTCCACCATTGCGTCCGCCTGCTTCCTGCCCCCCACCTCCGCCTTCTCGGCCACCCGACCTATTGGCCCCACTGCGTTGCTCACTCCACCCATTACCATCTTGTGGTGGCTCAAGGTTTGGTGAACCTATAAGATGAGGGCTCGTTTGCGTGCGTCCGCGAGGGGCACTAACTCTACGCATCGTGTCAGCGGATGTGCCGGGCTCAACGTCAACTGCTGGATTGTAAACGGAACTGTATGGTGTGACACCGGAGTCAAGAGGAGGGGAATGGTGTCTTGCCTTGCCACCTGTGGTATCAAGGTCTGATTCGGAATCGGACAGGTCGGAAAGTGATTGGGTATAATAGTCAAAATCTGAATAACTCAGTGGGTCGTCCTCTTCACCAACGCCATGGTCAACGTGGAGAGGCAGGGAGGCCTGGCCCCCTGAACTATTTATGTCCATTGAGCCTTCTGGCCAAGCAGAGGACGCAATTGATGAGGAGCGTGAGAGAGTGGATGAAGAGGGCTCTGAGGTGGTATAGGAAAGGGAGGGAAGTGAATCCATGTCGGCATCGTCACAGGACAATGAACGCGCGGAAGCTGTTTCATCAGCAAGCGAATGTGAATCAACCGTAATTTCCCGAGGCCCGAAACACGTTTCTAAATTTTCTGTTTCCGAGAAAAAAGATTCAGTCCGCGCTGTGGTTTCCTGCAATGGTGGTTGGAAGCTATGAGTTTGATTGTCTGGTGATCGAGATGGCCCTGCGCTGGATGATGTGCTTCGCGCGGGAATATCAAACTCGGCGCCCAAATCCATGTCCCATGGTTCGTGTGGCAAGCGTGCGCCTGGGGTCCCTTTTCGGACCTATTCATTGTGCCTGTTAGCCACAGAGGGGGGAGTTACGGAAGGGAGAATGATACCCTTCTTCCAGGAACGGAGACGTTCATCTGCGCAAGAGTGTGCAAAGAGGGCAGGGAAGGACGGGGCGCAAACGCAGGTTTGGTGTACGCAGGACGAACTTGGCCGTGACCAGAGGACTTAGGTCGCGTGACCTTGGGCTGCGGTACATGGACTTTTGGAGACACGGCGACGGGGGACGGCTGGGGAACCTGAGACAGAGAGGGGTAGTCGAGTGAGATGGGGGAGGGGATGAGGGACGGTGTGAGGTTAGCGAACGGATCATCGTCCAGAAGCGATGGAGGGGGAAGAGCAAGGAGCGGAGGTTCGTACAAGAGGCTCGAGGGTGTCCGCGCAGCAGAGGAGGTCTTTTTCGACAACAAGCCTGTTTTTCTAAAAGGCATGTCCAGGGCGACGAGGTGCGCCATCGCCAGTGTCGATGAGAGAAATCAGAGTGTCCATGGCAATATGACACGTGATCGACGAGACTACCACAACGCCCGGTCGACGGACGAGCCAACTATCCATGGCTCGTCAACTCCCCGGCATGTACTGGGACCACGAGAGACAACGCTACTTCCCCCTTGCCTTTCGGAAAGCCCAGCAGGTCCCCGCTCGCAGCGTCCAGCAGGTGCAACCCTTCCTCCCCGAGCAGAGCACCGGAGCACCGCGCTGCCGCAGTCTGCCCAGTTTGCACCATGCTCTTTCCAACCTCCGTTCAGTTCTTGGCACTGCACACAAGGAATCTCTCATTCAGTCGGTCGCGCCTTTCGAACTAATGCTCACTCGACTCATGATGTGCTGTTCACAGCCAAATACAATCCTCGCGGATTTCACTGACCGACGAGGTGGCACGCTCGAACTTGCCCATCGAGGGGTTCTTCTCTGCCTTCCAGGTGTGCTTCAATGCCTCTGGCAGTACGTGCATGGTTTGACCCTCTGAAACAAGACCGTCTGTCACGGCGGGCGCGTGTGGACTTTTGCTGGGGATACATCTGGATGGTTCTACTCATCCGTTGTTGACAAAGACCGTGAAGAGACGGATACCTCGGATGGATGGCATCGCCAATTCCATCTCTCTTCCGAGGCGCGTCCACGCTTGAGCTCACACCGTGTCGTTTCCTCAGCTTCGCTCCAGGTATCCTCCATTGGTGTATCTGGCACAACATGCGTGTCGGTCATTCGCTCCCTGATCCATTCTTGGACTAAGGCACGATCCGGCCTAGTGCTACTTCTTTTGGTCCAGAGTGTCGAATTCTACACGTACCCCTGCATTCCCCCCCAGAGGAGTCTGTCTCTCTTTCTCCCCTTTCTCCAGCACCGTTCAACCCACTGTCCAGGGAACCCAACATCCATGTCACGAGGATCGACGGCCGCCTAGTACACGATGTTTGGACGACTGATCTACAGGGATCTCGTCTCGTTCTCGGTATTTACAGCTCTATTCTTTACATCATTCACTCACTCAGAGCCAGGGGCCAGCAAACAAGCCGTAGTCATCGAGGATATCGCACTTTGCACACCCTTGAAACGCCTTCCTACCAAAAGCGATGTTCTGGCGCTCGCTCAACGCGAGGTTCGAGCTTTCCTTTCCATTTCCTTCGTCGTACCTAACTGACTCACAGAATGTTTTCTACACGGGCCTCCGTAATGGTAGTATCTTGCGATTTGACTCCCGTAAGCGGGGATCATGCATTTATCCCCTCTTCGATAGTGTGGCCCATCGCGCAAGTTCCATTACAGGTCTCAAGCACCTACGCGATCACCAACTTGTAGCCAGCTTCATCGATGGTCGGGTAGGCTCTCTGGCTTGTTGGTGTGGCGAAACCGCTCAGGGTAGACTTTAGATATCAACACTTGATTTACGATTCCCCATTCGGACGCCAGTGATGACGTTCAGCGACCATGTCAACTCGTACACCACTCGATTGGTCAGTTATCGTCGCGCATTCGTCTGGTATCTCGTCCGGGCCAACCATGACCTTTAGCCGCTGGCCACTGACCCAAACGAAAGATTTCTGTTTGCCGCCGGCCAAGATAACAGGATTCGAGTCTGGTCTCTGATCACAGGAGGCGCGGCACTTGGCCCAGGGGGGACGGAGCAAAAATTATTCCAGCCATTCGAGCACCATGTCGCGTCACTGCAAATTGTGGACGAGGGCGGCTTGTGTCTGTGGGCTGCGTCTGGGCGAGAGCTGTGCAAGTACCGCTCTGGAGTTGGAGTACAACAAGACCATGGTGGGTAGACATGGAATTATCATTTCACAAGATACACTACGATATTACGGAGGACATGACACAACCAGTGAAATCAAATACGATGTCCTGACTCGGGGAATAAATGCGGGGTATCGCGTGGGTGAGGGTGACTCCAGAGATCGGCTAGCCTCATGGAAAACGCGACAGGGCAAGAGCTCGGGTGTTCCCAGAAGCTTTGATGAACGGGGAGGCCACCAAATCGGAGGGGATCGAGCAAACCTTGAAGAGGGACAGAGGCGTGAGCGCCCACGTTTGGGCTCGCCAGAAACGGGACGAGACGGCCGTCGTTGATTGCCGCCGACAGCTCCGAGTTGGAGAATCGCTCGTGCACCTGGGGATGGAAGAACTGAGAGAAATCGGGGTAACGATTGCAGAGTGGATCCCTGGCGTACGTGGGCATCGTCGTGGTGTGCGGAGCGACAGGCACGGCGGGGGTGGGTTGACGAGAGGGAACCAGTTGGACTCTGAACGTCTGGACGGTTGGTTGGCCTTTTCTGGTGCGAACGGCGAGCCTCGACCGCTGGCGGGCAAACCAGTTCTTGATCCACTTTTCGTCGCTAGAAAACGTGAGCTCGGACGTCGGGGGAGGGTGTCCTGGGCAGTACACACAGGCCAGTTTCCGCCGCTGCAGCCAGGCGCTGCTCTTCCGTGGGGGTCCCGGACTCTGCGTGGAGTTTCTTGAGCACCGCGAGCTGCCAGTCCTTTGCGATGGTCGGCCGTCTTCTCTGCGACATGGATCTAATCAACAGCATAAAAAGTCGCACGGGTCACAGTGCGCGCCTCCCTGCCCGCCATGTCCTCCAGCGACGACGCCCCCTCTGCCTCCGCCTCCCGTCTCATCCTTCTCCCCGACACCGACGACCACGACCC
>JBBPKE010000167.1:0-32713 GCA_038089095.1 Tylopilus orsonianus | reverse complement strand
GAACTGGGGTCCTTGATCTGATACGATGGACTTTGGAAGACCATGATGCTTCCATACATGATCTCAGTAAAGCTTGGCTGTTCTGAGAGTGGTAACTGTCTTGTTTGTGGAAACAAAGACAACTTCTTTTGAGAATCGATCTATAATTATGAGAATGCTATCAAAGCTGTTACTTAGCAGGAGATCTGTAATAAAATCTGTGCTGATCTCTTCCCATGGTACATGAGGAGCATTAAGGGGGTGAATTAATCCACTAGGGGATTTGTTCAATAGTTTCATCCAAGTGCACCTGTTGCATTGGAAACAATAGTCTATTATGTGATCTTTCATCCCTGGCCACCTATAGTACCTTGAGGCTAGCTCATAGGTCTTATCAATGCCTCCATGCCCTGCAAGGGTTAAGTCATGATATAAACTGATAATGTTACATGTGGTCCAGGTAGGAACACATGTAGAACCTCATAGACAGCTCCTGCAAGGTGTGAACCCTGGAGTATGGACAGAGACTTACATGCAACAGTGGTAAGGTAAATCTTCCTAGGAGCAAGGCTTGCACTTGCAAGGATTGCGACGAGTTAAGACCAAGCATGAGGAAACCGAGCAGGGAATGGATTTAGGATTCAGCAGCTAGTACAAGAACTGTGCTAGTTGTGAGGTAGACTAAACATGAGGTATTCCTATGCTAGTGTAGGGTTTATATAGATAGGGGTGAAACAAGGTGTTACCTCTAATGGGCAGCTGTCAGGGTAAAGGGTACCAGGACAGCATGAGAGAAATGGAGGTTAAGTATATCTGAAGCAGGGTACTGTCAGGTAGGCGCTGTCAGAAGGGATGCCCGTATGACAGTGGAGAATGTTGTATGTCATAAAATATGAAATATGAGTCAGTATGACTCATAAGGCATCATATGGCACAAGAATACGCAAGGATGGTACCATATGAGTGAACAGGTGAAACATAGGATGGAACAAACCATAAATGGGGAAGAAATGACAATGATGAGCAAGTGGAAGTGAACTGTAACTGTGTGGGAGTCATCGCCAAAAAAGGAAATAAGTGTATGGGGAGGTGTAAATCGTAACATTACCCCCTTCTAACTGTCTGATTCTCCAGAGAAGACTAAAAATCTTGGGCCATAGGGCCAGGGGAGTCCGTGGTGTTAGTATAGGCAACGTTGTCCCATGGGTCATTGTCTACCATGGTGTCTGAGGTGGACGTCTGTGAGGTAGGGGGACTGGGTGCACGGGATTTTCTACGAGGGCCTCTGATGTGAGCACGAAATGCTCGAGGGGAATGATCATTAGATGATGCGGATGAGTGGTGACTGGATGAGGACAACAAGGGGGTCGAGGGTTGGTTGCGATGATGGAGCGGGCATAGGTATTGAGGGTGACTTGGGGCCCACCTGAGACAAGTAGGGTACTGGTATCACTGACATTCGGTCCTCATGTGACTGAGACGTCGACACTAAAAGCATGCCTCATTGTATCAAGGATGAGTAGGAGGAAGGGCAACTTGTTCTTCATTGAGCAAGGCATCGAGTTTGATTCTTCTGAGAGCGAGGGCGGTTTCAGCGTCTATAGGGGTGGGTGGTGGGGAGGTTAGAGTCTCGGTGTGTCAAGCATTATCTCTCAAGTCCTGAAGGTATCGGTCCAGTTCATCCAGGAAGGGAAGGAGTCCAAGCTGAGTGGCTAGGATCATAAGCTGCATCAGGATGTTATCATAGACCTGGTTAACGAAGTGGCCGAACAGGGAGTGGTGAGGAGAGGCTGTGAGGTGGCCTGCAATCAGGGGAAGACGGGAGGTGTGGAGGAAGGCTAGGTGAAGGGCAAAGAAGGGAGAGTCCAAGTCACAATGTGCAGAGATAGTGGTGGCTAAACGAGGGTCACACAAGTATGCGATCAGGCGTTCTTGGTCAAGTTCAGAGGTGGTGGTATCAGAGAGTCTATGTGCATAGAGAGGAAGAGCGACAGAGGGAATATCTTCTTCAGGGTGAGTACTGCGAGGTTCAAGGGTAGGGGCGTCCCAGGTGGTGTCTGCTCCTGTCGGTGATGGCAGGAGTGGTCGGGGAATGGGCGAGACACTGGAGGAATGGGCAGGAGTGGGTTGTTCAATAGCCATCGCAGTTTGTAGTTCAAGTGGGAGTGGATTTCTCTTTACCATCTAGGAATAGAGTGGGTATTTTTATAGTCATTGAGAAGGGCTTGGGCATGGCGTAGATTCAGTTCAGGTTCCCAGGAATCTTTCTCTGGTGTGTATCCTTTCCATCGTACAAGGTATTTCCGTCCGGACAGAGTGGTGCGATGTTGGAGTATTTGTTCTATTTCATATTCCTCTTGCCCTTAAACCAAGTCAGGAGGTGGTCATTTGAAATTTGGGCCATGGATGTCAGTTTCATGATACGGGAGGAGGAGTGACGTGTGAAACATGGGGTGGATCTTCCAGGTTTTAGGGAGGCATAGCTGATATGTCAATGGTAATAGCACTTTGACAATTTCGAATGGGCCTTCACATTTTGTGGCCAATTTCAAACAGGGGATCTGATGTTGGAGGTTCTGGGCTTCAAGCCAGACTTTGTCGCCTTTTTGAAATGGGGTAAAGGGTTTCAGGGATCGTTTTGCCATGGCATGTTGGGTGAGATCATGGGCTGCTAGCGCTTCTTCCTGAGCCTGGGTTGTTACGATTTACACTTCCCTTGTACACTTATTTCCTTTTTTGGCGATGACTCCCACACAGTTACACTTCCGTTCCACTTGCTTGTCATCGCCATTCCTTCCTCATTTACAGTCCATTCTGTCCCATGTTTTACCTGTCCACTCATATGGCACCACTCTTGCGTATTCTCGCGCCATATGATGCCTTACGAGTCATACTGACTCATATTTCATATTCTATGACATATGACATTTTCCGCTGTCATACGGACATTCCTACTGACAGCGCCTACCTGGCAGGACCCTGCTTCAGGTATACTTACACTTTGTTTCTCTCACACTGTCCTGGTACCCTATACCCTGACAGCTGCCCATTAGGGGTAACACCTTGTTTCACCCCTATCTATATAAACTCCTCCGTAGCATAGGAACTCCTCACATTTAGTCTACCTCACAACTAGCACAGTTCTTGTACTAGCTGCTGAATCCTAAACCCATTTCTTGCTCGACCCTTCCTCGCACTTGGTCTTATCTCTCGTTGCAATCCTTGCAAGTGCAAGCCTTGCTCTTGGGAAGAGTCACCTTACCGCCTTTGTGTGTAAGTCTTTGTCCATGCGCCGGGGTTCACACCTTGCAGGAGCTGTCTCCAAGGTTCTACGCGCATTCCTACCCGGACCACGTGTAACAAAAGACTAAACGTTTCCTTCAATCGGCTAGTGTCTACTATGCCGAACCACCCTTGATCACCTTCGTAAATCGCGCCCACCATTGCCCCGAGAAGACCACCTTCTCCGAATCTCTAGAGCTTCTGTCAACGTCCATCTACTCCTCCAGAAGATACCTCTAGTCACCCATCGTCACCTAGCAGAGAATCTAACACCTCCAATTCACCTCTTCCTGGCCTAGTCACCCAGGAACATTCAGATCTTGTAGCTCATGAACTCTCAAACCAGCTGAGCACACAGCTGTCCATCCCACGAGTACCCACACCACCATCGCCTACCCCTGTTGCTCATCAACCTGTGTTTTCCTTCCCTACTCGCCTGTCGTCCCCTGTTATCACCATGTCTGCGAGACCCACTGAACTCCGTCTTGGCTCCCCTGGATCTTTTGATGGTTCCTATGAAACTGCCATATCTTGGATCACCGCTGTCTCCGCCTACCTCATCATCAATAATGAAGTCTACAACTCAGACCCTAAGCACATTGGCTACGCTCTATCTCTTATGAGTGAAGGATCAGCTAAGAGCTGGGCCCACACCTTCTGCCTCTCCAAGATGAACAGTACCACATTCAACTTTGGCACCTGGGCTGAGTTCTACGCCTCCTTCGAAGCGCAGTTCAAACATGTAGACTCCACTGGAGACGCTATTGCCTGGCTATCCACTCAAAAGATTCATGAAGCCCACAATGGAACCCTGACGCCCCCTCTCGGTGACTATATTGCCTCGTTCCAAGGCAAAGTTGCAGTAGCTCAACTCCAGAATGACGACATTCTCATCAACTGGTTTGCCACCAGCCTTCCCCTGTCCATTAGCTCTCGCATTTTCACTATGAACCCCATCCCCAAGATGATTGCTGAATGGTATAAAGCTGCCCATTCCATGTATCAGAATAACCTATACAGCTTAGAGGTCGCGGCTCACCACCAGGGAACCTTTCAACCCTCAACACGAGCACCCTCCCACTACCGAGAGTTTAAAGACCCCAACGCAATGGAAGTTGACACTATACGTGTCTCTAGGAAACTTACCTCCGAGGAGAGAGATTGCTGCTTTAGAGAAAACTGCTGTTTTCGGTGTAGAAGAAAAGGACACAGGACCACCGAATGTACCATTTTCACCTCACCCTCTCCTCCACCCACGAACCCTGCCACAACCCCTAAAAAGGTCAGAACCTCTCAGAAAGATCCCATCTCCCAGTTGGAAGAGATAGACAAAGAAGACTCGGATGAAGAAAAAATGAAGAAGACCCCAACCATAGGACATGTGGATTTTTAGAAAGGAGAGCATCCTCAACGCATGTTTCTCCTTTCCTCTCGAAGTGTACTACCTCTGTAAAACTAGGAAACTCAATGCGAATCCCTGTTCAACTCCTAGTTCCCTCGTACACCATGAAAGTCGTCGACACTCGCGCCCTTGTAGACTCTGGAGCTCAAATCTCGTGCCTCAACTGGGAGTTTGCATGGAAAAACAAACTACCCTACTCTCACCTAGCCGAACCCTTCGACACCAGGAACGTAGATGCCACTAAGAACAAAGGAGGAACCATTCGCTTCTCTACCACTCTGTTCGTCAATATCAACGGAATCGCCCACAAGGTAGAGTTCTTCCTTATGAACTGTGGCCAAGAGAATGTCATTCTTGGTCTCCCATGGCTGTTAAAGGCTAACCCCACTATCAACTGGGCTGAGAGGACCCTCACCGTCGAAGAAACCACAGATCAATCGAAGAAACTATTTGAGCTCTTCACCAGTGATGAAAAGTGAGTGAATCTACTCTTTGAGGCCAGCAAATGCCTGCCACCCAGCATCAAGCATGTAGACTCCGCCTTGGATGCCCACCTCCTTGAGTTCCTCCACCACGAACCAATGGAGATCACCCTCGAACGCAAAGGTCTGGCTAACGACTTCGCCACAAATCAATGCACCCGAACCTTGTCCAGGACTATACACACCGGACGTCGCTATATTCCAAGCCACGCTACCATTGGGAAACTCACCACAGCCACTTAACTAGCCATTGAGTCCATGACTTCGAAACTGAAGACCACTCTCCCTCCCGAGTACCAAGACTTTGAAGATATCTTTTCCAAGGAGTCCACTGACCACGTTCCTCCGATCCGATCTTACGACCATGAGATTAACCTCGACGATACTTTTAAACCCAAGATTGGCAAGATTTACCCACTTAGCGCTGAGGAACACAAAGTCACCGAAAACTTTCTTGATGAAAACCTTAAAAATGGAAAGATCCAACCGTCTAACTCCCCTCAAGCCTCGCCTTTCTTTTTCGTCAATAAGAAGGATGGGAAGCTTCACCCCTGCCAAGACTATCAGTACCTTAATGAACATACGATCCGCGATGCTTATCCCCTTCCCCTTGTGTCAGATCTAATCGATAAGCTTTGCGAAGCGAAAGTGTTTACTAAGTTCGATATCAGATGGGGTTACAACAACGTTAGAATTAAAGACAGTCACCAATGGAAAGCCACCTTCATCACCCACAAAGGCCTCTTCGAACCCACAGTGATGTTTTTCGGACTCATGAACTCACCTGCCACTTTCCAAAGGTTTATGAACGAATCCTTCCACGACCTCATCGCTGAAGGATGGCTCGTCATCTACATGGACGACCTCCTTATCTTCTCCCCAGATGAGGAAACCCACAGGGAACGCACTTGCAGAGTACTTCAAAGAATGAGAGAGCTAGACCTCCACCTCCGCCTAGAAAAATGCAACTTCGCCACCTCCGAAGTAGAATACCTCGGAATGATCGTACAACCAGGAGAACTTGCCATGGACCCAGTAAAACTCGAAGGGATCTCCTCCTGGCCCACCCCCACATCTATTTGCAAAGTTTACTCCTTTCTCGGCTTTGCCAATTTCTATCGGAAGTTCATCCCGAACTATTTGACGCTAGCTCGCCCCCTTTTAGACCTCACTCAGAAGAATCACCCTTGGGCCTGGACTGAAGCCCAGGATAACGCATTCGCCATGCTTAAGCAAACCTTCCTTGTCCGACCTGTCCTTCAGCTCCCCGACCTTCAAAGACCCTTTGTTATCACCACGGACGCCTCCCGGGACACCACCGGTGGGGTTTTATTACAAACTGACACCAACGGAGAGTGGCACCCATGTTCCTATC
The DNA here is from genome assembly GCA_038089095.1 of Tylopilus orsonianus. Lineage (NCBI taxonomy): Eukaryota > Fungi > Basidiomycota > Agaricomycetes > Boletales > Boletaceae > Tylopilus > Tylopilus orsonianus. Next base: position 26,193 of record JBBPKE010000167.1, on the reverse strand, counting down.
TTTCCCAATCCTTGTCCCCGGCAGAGCGAAACTATGACATCTATGACCGGGAGTTGCTTGCTGTAATCCGCGCCATTAAAGCATGGCGCCACTATCTACATGGATCCCTTCACCCCATCCAGGTCTTCACCAATCACAAGAACCTAACTTATTTCTGCCAACCATAAAACCTCAATCAACGACAAGCCCATTGGCTACTTGACCTGGCCGACTTTGACCTTCGCATGATCCATGTCCCCGGATGACTCCTTGCTGCGCCTGACGCGCTCTCACGATGACCTGACCACACCGACCCCTTTGATACAGACAACAAAGGCGTAACACTCCTTCCTCCTTCCATCTTTGTCAATTTCATCGACACCAAACTGACGAAGAAGATATCCCAGTCGTCGTCCTCAGACCCACTCGTCCTAGATTACCTCCAGTCCCTCAACAGCACCTCCCCCACCTTCTTGCGCTCTCGCTTGTCTCAATGGTCCTACCAAAAGGGTATACTTCTACACAACTATCGCATCTACACACCCCCTGAGTTACGACCTGAAATCCTTGCACAGTTCCATGACCACCCGACAGCTGGTCATCCCGGAGTCCTGAAAACCAGACAACTCCTCTCTGCTCATTATTGGTGGCCTGGACTTGCCCAGTCCGTGAATTCTTATGTCGCAGGTTGCATGACTTGTCAACAGAATAAATCTATCACACACCCTAGCACTCCGCCGTTGACACCCATTAAGTCCACCGCCACTTGCCCATTCCAGCAAATCTCCGTTGACTTTATCACGGACCTACCCTTGTCACAATCATTTGACTCTATCATGGTCGTGGTCGACCATAAACTCTCGAAGGGGGTAATTTTATGCCCTACAAAGAAAACCATTGACTCCGAAGAACTTGCCACACTCTTTTTACACAAAGTATACTCCAGATTCGGCCTCTTTGACAAGATTATATCCGACTGGGGTCCCCAGTTCGCATCCCGTTTCACCAAGGAACTTGGAAAGCTGTTGCAATATGACATCTCCCTCTCTACCGCTTATCACCCTCAGTTGGATGGAGAGACTGAACGACTTAACCAAGAACTTGAAACGTACCTCCGTATCTTCTGTGGAAACGAACCATCGACCTGGTCCTCTCACCTATCTCTCGCTGAATTTACTCATAACCGCTGACCTCACTCTGTCACCAGCAAGTCCCCCTTCACTCTGATCATGGGGTACGAACCCCGTGCACTTCCCGTCATTTTCCATGAAACCCCGCTCCCCGCTGTGGAGACTTATTTGAAAAACCTAACCCAAGCCAGGGAAGAGGCATTAGCTGCCCATGATCTCGCCCGACATGCCATGGCAAAACGCTCTCTCAAACCCTTTACCCCATTTCAAAAGGGTGACAAGGTCTGGCTCGAAGCCCGGAACCTCCAGAGACAAGTCCCCTGTTTGAAACTAGCTGCAAAGCATGAAGGTCCATTTGAAATTGTCAAAGCGCTGTCACCTCTGACATACCAGCTACACCTCCCTAAAACCTGGAAGATCCACCCCGTGTTTCACACATCACTCCTTTTACCATATCATGAAACAGACGTCCATGGCCCAAATTTCAAACGACCCCCTCCTGACCTGGTCCAAGGGCAAGAGGAATACGAAATTGAACAAATACTCCGACATTGCAGAACCTCCGCTGGACAGAGTTACCTTGTACGATGGAAAGGATACATGCCGGAGGAAGATTCCTGGGAACCTGAAACAAATCTACGCCATGCCCAGGCCCTCCTTAATGACTATAAAAATACCTACTCCCTCCCTAGACAGTAGAAAGAGCAACCTACTCACCTCCCACTGTGATGACCATTGAACAACCCACTTTCACTCGTCCCCACATCACTTCACCCACTCCTCAACCACTCCTGCCATCCCCGACAGGAGCAGACACCATCTGGGACGCTCCCCTCCTCGAACCTCGCAGCAGTCGCTCTGAAGGAGGTATCCTCTCTGTCACTCTTTCCCTGTATGCTCACCATCTCTCTGATACCACTATCTCCGAACTTGATCAGGAACGCTTGATTGTGTACCTGCGAGACCCTCGCTTAGCTACGACCATCTCCGCACATTGCGATTTGGACTCCCCGTTCTTTGCCTTTCACTTAGCTTTTCTCCATGCCTCCTGTCTACCCCTGATCGCCGGCCATCTCACGGCCTCTCCTCACCACTCTCCCTTCGGCCGCTTCATAAACCAGGTCTCCGACAACCTCCAGACGCAGCTCGTAGTCCTAGCAACCCAGCTCAGACTTCTCCCCTTCCTAGATGAACTAGACTGGTATCTCCAGGACTTGAGAGATGACGCCCAATGCACTGAAACATCCCCACCACCCACTTCCATTGACGCTGAAACTGCCCTCATTCTCGGAAGAATCGAATTCAACGCTTTACTTAATGACGGTCGAGTTGCGCTTCCCCCCACTCATCCTTGCTACAACGAAGCATGTTTCCAATATCGACATCTCGGTCATATGAGAACTGAGTGTCAATGGTATCAGTGCCCTACGTGTTTCAGATGGGCCCCAGGCCATCCACAATACCTGTGCCCACTCCATCGTCAAAACCAACCCTCGACTCTATCCTCGTCCTCGTCTAGCCACCACTCATCCACCTTGTCTAGTGATCACCCACCACGAGCTTTCCGTCCCCACGTCAGAGGTTCACGAAGGCGCTTCTGTGCTCCCAGTCCCTCTACCTCTCCAACATCCGCCTCAGACACCATGGTCGATAATGACCCATGGGATGACGTTGCCTATGCCAATATCACGGGATTCCCTGGCCCCACTGCCGATTTCTAGTCTTCTCGGAGAATCAGATGGTTAGAAGGGGGTAATGTTACGATTTACACTTCCCTCGTACACTTATTTCCTTTTTCGGCGATGACTCCCACACAGTTACACTTCCATTCCACTTGCTCGTCATCGCCATTCCTCTATCGTTTACGGTCCGTTCCGTTCCACATGTCACCTGTTCACTCATATGGCACCATCCTTGCGTATTCTCGTGCCATATGATGCCTTACGAGTCATACTGACTCATTTCATATTTCTTGACATACGACATTTCCCACTGTCATACGGATACTCCTCCTGACAGCGCCTACCTGACAGCACCCTGCTTCAGGTATATTTACCTTACATTTCTCTCGCGCTGTCCCGGTACCCTCTACCCTGACAGCTGCCCATTAGGGGTAACACCTTGTTTCACCCCTAGCTATATAAACCCTTCCGTAGCATAGGAATTCCTCACGTTTAGTCTACCTCACAACTAGCACAGTTCTTGTACTAGCTGCTGAATCCTAAACCCATTCCTTGCTCGGCTTCCTCACGCTTGGTCTATCATTGTCGTAATCCTTGCAAGTGCAAGCCTTGCTCCTAGGAAGATTCACCTTACCGCTACCCGCGTGTAAGTCTTTGTCCATGCTCCAGGGTTCACACCTAGCAGGAGCTGTCACCGAGGTTCTACGCGTGTTCCTACCTGGACCACGCGTAACAGAGCAAAGATGTTTACTAAGATGGATCTGAGATGGGGGTATAATAATATCCGAATGAAGAAAGGAGATGAATGGAAAGTGGCATTTACCACACACTGTGGCAGTTTTGAACCGTTGGTCATGTTCTTTGGGCAGAGCAATAGCCCAGCCACATTTCAAAATATGATGAATGACATTTTCTATGATATGCACCAGGTGTACATCGTATACATGGATGATATCCTAATATTCACATTCTCAGATAATCAAGGAGAACATGACAGGGTCGTCAAAGAAGTCCTTCAGAGATTAAAGGAAAATGATCTATTTGTAAAGCCTGAAAAGTGCTTCTTCTCTGTGAGAAAAGTTGAAATGCTGGGCATGATTGTTACTCCAGAAGGAATTTATATGGCAGATGACAAGACGAAAGCAGTGCTTGATTGGCCAGTTCCCACCATGGTCAAGGGAGTAAGAGGCTTCCTTGGTTTGGCCAACTTCTATCATCGATTCATACAGAACTTTGCCATAATGGCTAGGCCATTGAACGACCTTACCAAGAAGGATAAACCATTTGTCTGGACCCAAAAAGAGCAAGAAGCATTTGACATGTTGAAGAAGTCATTTACCACAGCACCAGTACTCACGTATCCGGATGAGGAAATCCCTTACCGACTGGAATGTGATGCTTCTGATTTTGCCACAGGAGCAGTCCTTAGTTAGCAAATAGAAGACAAATGGCACCCAGTAGCATTCGCGTCAAGCTCAATGATGCCAGAACAATGCAACTATCTGGTTGCAGATAAGGAAATGCTGGCCATTATCAATAGTTTAGAGCAATGGCGTCACCATTTAGAAGGTGCAAAACATCAGTTTGAGATCTGGTCAGATCATGCAAATCTCCAGTACTTTATGAAGGGCCAGAACCTTAATAGAAGACAAGCACGCTGGGTGCAATACCTATCCAGATTTGACTTTCTATTAGTAAAGAAACCCAGAGTTTTGATGGGAAAAGCCAATGCCCTCTCTCGAAGAAAGGATTATGCTATCGGGATAGAAGAAGATAACAAGGGTATTGTAATGATACCAGAATCAAAGATCTGTAGATTGGTTCCAGTTTGGGTTCATATGGAAGAAGAAGACCTTCTTACCAAGATTAAAGAAGCACAAGGCTTGCCCGCCGAGATAGAGTTGTTAGATGGAAAGATCCTTGTCCCAGAAGGGCCATTATGACAACAAGTAATCAGTCTATATCACGACTCTACCCTTGCAGGGCATGGAGGCATTGATAAGACCTATGAGCTAGCCTCAAGGTACTACAGGTGGCCAGGAATAAAAGGTCACATAATAGACTATTATTCCCAATGTGACAGGTGTGCTCAGATAAAACCCTCGAATAAACCCCCTTGCAGTTTAATTCACCCCCTTGATGCTCCTCATGCACCATGGGAAGAGATAAGCACAGATTTCATCACAGATCTGCCGATCAGCAACAGCTTTGACAGCATCCTCGTAATCATAGATCGATTCTTGAAAGAAGTCATCTTCATTCCCACAAACAAGACAGTTATGGCCCTCGGTACTGCCAAGCTTTACCGAGATAACGTATGGAAGCATCATGGTCTTCCACAGTCTATCATATCAGATTGAGGACCTCAGTTCACTTTGCAGGTTATGCAAGATCTGTGCAAGATGCTACAGATTACGCTGAAGCTTAGTATGGCATACCACCTGCAAATGGACAGGCAGACAGAAAGGGTCAACCGAGATCTACAACAGTATCTTCGGTTATTTACAGCAGAGAAGCAGAAGGATTGGAGCGAATGGCTGAGCCTAGCTCAATTCAACTACAACTCGAGAATTTATTTGGCCACTGGACATGCGCTATTTGATGTTACACGTTCATATCACCCCCGGATGGGAATAGAACCAGGAATGGCAAAGGCGCCAGCAGCCGAAGAATTTGCCAAGGACTTCTCTGGTACCTTCACTAGTGTTCAGGACCACTTGACAAAGGCACGTGATTGAATGGTCACATGGGGTCATAGCCAAAGATCACCAACAGAGTTCACAATTGGAGCCAAAGTTTGGCTCTTCACAGCCCATCTAGACCTTAGGCACTTGGAGCACTTATCCAGTAAATTAACAGAGCGATACATTGGTCCTTATGAAATTATAGAGCTCATCAGAGATAATGCTGTGTGACTCCAACTACCAGCAAGCATGCGCATTCATCTGGTTGTGAATGTAAGTCACATTAAGCCTTACAAGGAATGCCTGAAAGGGCAACCAGTGCAGGCACCCAATCCAATTGAAGTGGATGATGAAGGTCAGGAAGAATGGGAAGTTGAATACATAGTCAATTCCCACCTCAGAGGAAGAGGTCTCCAGTACCTGGTCCATTGGAAAGGGTATTCAGAAGAAGAACACACTTGGGAGCCAGCGGTGAACCTAGAGCATGCATGGGATGCAATTTCCGAGTTTTACCAGAAAAACCCCAATGCACCAAGGAAGATCCGAATGGCATTGGAAGATTTCTGCAAGTCGTTGGGCTTTTGCTCTATTGAGAACTTCACTGAATAGGAGTCGGTTGTAGGTCGCCTGGAATTTGACCCCTAGATGGGGGGTAGTGAAGCAATTTCAGTGCATTAGTCAGCTTTCGCATCATGTGACCATGTCACTTTCTTGCCTAAGCATATATAGTTTCAGACTTTTAATGACTTAGTTCCTTATGAGAGTACTGGATCTACCAGCATGAGCTAAGCATATTTTGTCATCTCCTCACAGCTCCAGTCATTGCTCGGAGATAAGATGCCTTTAATTATACCAAATGGGGATAGATACCTCATGAAGTTAATTACTGTGCTGTGCATGGCTGTATTTAATTACCATTGACAGTTCTTCACTTCCATTAGATAGAAGCCAGTGCCTCATGGCAAACCTAGATAGCAGGTATTAAACCTTGTTACCTAGCAGCTTATTGATGCTGTGCATCAACTTAGTCAGTAGATATGCTCGGATCATATCATTAGTCAATAGTTAGTAGTCAACAGCTAGTCTGTGATGTATATATACTGCAATGTGACAAGCCCAAGAACTCCAGAATAGTTCTTGTGGCATTCCAGCTATATCTCTACTCTCTTGCTTAGATTCTAGTGTGAGCTTAGGACAGACGCCATACGGTGTAGTCTGAAGGCTTCACTATGGCCCACAAATTTTAGTCTATTCAGGAAAATCAGACAGTTAAATGGGGGGGTAATATTACAATTTACACTTCCACATACACTTATTTCCTTTTTCAGCAATGACTCCCACACAGTTACACTTATATTCCACTTGCTCATCATTGCTATTCCTCCCTCATTCCTGATTTGTTCCACTCCATGTTTCACCTGTTCACTCATATGACATCACACTTGCATATTCTCATGCCATATAATGCCTTACAAGTCATACTGACTCATATTTCATATTTCTTTGACATATGACATTCTCCACTATCATATAGACATTCCTCCTGACAGCACCTACCTGACAGTACTCTGCTTCAGGTATACTTAGCTTCTACTTCTCTTGTACTGTCCCAGTACCCTATACCCTGACAGCTACCCATTAGGGGTAATACCTTGTTTCACCTCTATCTATATAAACTGTATGATAGCACAGGAACTCCTTATGTTTAGTCTACCTCATAACTAGCACAGTTCCTATACTAGCTGCTGAATCCCTAAACCCATTCCTTGCTCATTTACCTTGTGCTTGGTCTCAGACTTGATTCTTGCAAGTGCAAGCCTCATACCAGGTAGATTCACCTTACCACACCTCTGTGTGTAAGTCCCCCACTCCACACTCTGGGTTCATACCTTGCAGGAGCTGTCTCCAAGGTTCTATGCACATTCCTACCCAAACCATGCATAACAAGTAGTTACCTCAAGGCTAGAGAATTCACCCTCATTGCAAACAGGTATATAATTCTGTCTTTCTTTTTCTTTTTCCCTGGGTTAGGACAAGATTTGCCATTGAATGATGCCAGTGTCCATTTGAGCCCATCTTATTCCAACTATTGCCTATGTTGAGCATCACTGCTTAAAGTGCTCAAAAAAAGCTAATGAAAGTCAGAAGTCAATGCAAGTCATAGAAATGATCACTTGAAGCACTTAAGATCTATATGAGACTTCTACTGCCATTATTTAGAAGAAACAAAAAATGACAAAATAAGAGAAAATGTCAACACTCTTAGGTGTCAAGTCTAATTCACAAGATGCCAATAATGGAGAAGACTGTTGAAAACACGTCTTTTTCCCTATGTTTTCTACTTAGCAAACACATAAACTTTGACTTAACCATATAATGGTTAGGGTTGACCTCACAGTCACATGACATGGATACTGACTCGTTTTACATAACATTCTTTACGTAAGCATCTAGACTGATGCCTCATGGTTATGTTTCTCTTCCATATGATAGAACCACATGCTTCTCTTCTTTTTGATACACATGCATTTCATTTCCATTTTACGCCTACCAGGAATAGTAGTCGTTGTATTCTGTATATAGTTAACGTGCCAGCCCTAAGGTGGTCTGTGCACTATAGCAAGTACTATATATACCTATGCAATCTATGGCACAAGACTCAGTTCAGTCTTGTCGCATTCCACCTCATCTACTGTGCTCCTAAGTCAGGACTAGTGTGAGCTTAGACCTAAGCCGTATGGCAATGGATGTAGGCTTCATTAGACTGAACTAAACATCATCTACCCTCACACTTTACTTCATACCCTCGCCTTCGACTTCGGTCATTGTTACATGCGGACCCCAGCATTAAGGGGATAACAGCCAGACCTCAGGCTTAAGAGGACCTACATACTTCTTCTTCCTACCACTTCTTTTTAAGTAAAACGTCCCAGATAGGGGATTAAAGAAGAGTCGCACTTTAGGCGCTCTTGAGGTCTCCTCGCATGGAGATAATCAATTAAAGTTGACCCCCTTATGATAATTCTTCTTCCTTGATCTTCGGATCACAAGCTCGTGACTTGCATTTTCGCATTAGTAGGACTGTCAAGCAGGTTATTGGCTTGAAGTTGTCTGGAGGGAACGCAGTTCTCCAGATATAGTATACTTTTGCATTTGCACACTACGATATGATGGATGGTGGCTTTCCCCGCCTACAAGCACGAGGCTCCCAAGCCTACCAATTACCCCGGGCCATTCAGAAGTGACTCAAACAACCCAAACGACGATATGACAGGGGACTTCCACCCCGAAAGACCTTTAGCAGATCTTCCTAATGATCCCTACTACGACGAACTCAAGTTCCAAGACCTGGTACTAAGGTACCCGGAGCAGTTTGAAGACGAAGTCTTAGCTGCTGACTACGAAACTGAGGATGAAGAACAAGTCCCAGTAAAAGAAGAAAGTATAGAACCAAATCTTGGACCAGTACTATTTGTCCAGATAAACAATGCCGCCCTCGCTAGCAGAGCTCGAAGGGCAAATCAACGCATTAATTGCGATATTGAACGACACCAACCAGGAGCTGCAGAGGCTCCAAGACAGGGTCCGGATCGCGGAAACGGAAACCAGCCATGCCAGAGACGACGCCAGGAGCGCCAGGAGGGAACTGGCCGCTACCCAACAAGGAGGAGTGCAGGCAGGACCTGCTCCAGCCGCCGCTATACCCCGCTTTTCTAAGCGGATAGATCCGATCCCAGATCCTGGATAATATGACGGCTCACCTCAAAAGTTTGAGAATTGGTGGGCTAGAATAAAAATTTATGTAACGAGGAATCCGGAAGCATTTTTTAGCTTGGAAGAAAAGGGTTATGGTATCTTAACTAGAATAGGAGATATCCAAAAACCAGAAACAGCATCTGCCCTAACATGGGCAAAAATAAAAATGAATCAATACGACAAAGAGGATGAGCGAGGCAACCGCCAATGGCCCTCGCTCGAGGAACTAGAGAATGAGTTAAGGCTCAGATTCCTAGCAGGGAACTGACGAGACATCGTCATTAAAAAAATGAAGGCCTGCATCCAAGGCCAAAACGAATGGATGCATACATACCTGACAAGGTTTATTGGGTTGTATGAAGAAGATCTGGTCAGTGAGGAACAAGCCTGCGACTGGCTAGAAGCGGGTATTAACAAAGACATCAGAAAAGAACTCTTCATGAGGGGCAAACGCTCCCACAACTTTTTACAACTCCGAACAAATATTTTGGAGATAGGTCAAGCCCTGGATGCCTTTCATATGGCAGAAAAAGAGGGGGGCGCATTCTTTAATAACGCCCAAAAAGGAAAATCCCCAGTGCGTTAACGGGATCCTAATTCTATGGATGTGGACACAGTAAGGAAGCCAACTTGCTTTAATTGCAAAGGAGATCACCTTGTAAAAGATTGCAAAAACCCAAAGATCCAATGCCCCGACTGCAAGTTCCTCGGAGGAGGACATAGGTTTTCTTGCAAGAGAAGAGGAACAAAGAAGACCACTGTACAAGCAGTGGATAGCAGTAATGCAGAGGAATCTGCACCGGCGGCTAGCTGGGCAGATGAAGAAGAAGGGTCTACTTCTGGGACCAATAACATCAGAAGCCTTACTAATGGCAAAAACCTGGATAAAGCCATTGCCGCCCTCCTCGACGCCCGGAACATCCGGGACAAGGCAGTTGTCATTGGAAAGGGAAAAGGGAAGGCCAACTGATCAATCTAGAAGATCAGAAGGCAAAGAAAGTTCATTTCTCGGACACAGTTTCCTCGAATCGTTTTGCGATTTTGAATGAAGAGTCATGTACGACCAAAGGGGAGGATATGGGCATTTACTTCTGTAACACTACCTTACAACCAGTACCGATTAAGATATTAGAAAATGGAAAAATGCTGGTTAAAGGCTCTGATGGAGCTGCAGGTTATGATCTATATGCTGCGGAAGAAGCAGTCATACCTGTGGGAGGGAAAGCACTTGTGGATATGAAAATCCAAACCGCTATTCCCCATGGCTTCTATGGAAGAATTGCACCCCGATCGGAATTAGCTTTCAAGAAGATGATCGCAACCGGAGCTGGTGTAATAGATTCAGATTACTGTGGAAATATTTTTATACTCTTATTTAATCATGGACTAGAGCCATTCCAGATCAAGTTGGGAGACAAGATAGCCCAATTGATCTTGGAACAAATAGGGACTCATATGCTTACAGAGGTACCCTCTTTAGATAATACCAAAAGAGGAGAAGGAGCCTTTGGAAGTACAGATAAATCAACCGAGACCGGGACCCCGAAAGGGCTCGCTGCATGGGAATGCAGGCTTAATTCGGTCATAATGAAAATCCAAAAAAAGAATGGAACGGATGACGAAATTCCAAATCGCATCTTAGTACACTCCTTAAAACAGAAAAAAGAGATAAACCTTAAAGTTAAGGTTTCCAACTTAACCAACAAGGGAAACATGAAGGAAGTAGAGGCGCTCCTAGATAGCGGAGCGAATGGTCTTTTCATTGACAAAACATGGGCGCAGAGTAATGGGATAAACCTTACAAAATTGGAAAAACCATTACCGGTCTTTAATGTCGATGGAACAAAGAATTCCGCTGGAGATATTATGCATACGGCGGAATTAATAATGGACTATGAAGGACATCGAGAACAAGTCTCGGCAGAAGTAACCGATCTTGGGAAAAACGATTTTATCCTATGATATACGTGGCTGGAGAAGCACAACCCAGAGATAGATTGGCAAAAAGGAGAAGTCAAACTACACCAGTGTCCATGAACCTGTTATCTTCTCAAAGAACGGACGGTCTTTCTGCGAACCTTACTGGATAAGGAAATAAACAATATGGAACATATCTATCTAAAACTAAAGGCTTTAGAACCGACAAAGGATCAGGAGAAGACAGTTGACGACTTAGTCCCCTCCCAATATCTCCATGATTATTACGATGTTTTCTCAAAAAAGTCTTCCGAGAGAATGCCAATCCATAAACCTTGGAATCATGGAATAGATTTGAAAGAAGGATTTAAGCCTAGAAAAGTGAAACTGTATTCAATGACCCCTGAAGAAAGAGATGAGGTCGACAGTTTCATAGATGAACAATTACGAAAAGGGTATATTCACCCATCAAAATCCCCCATGACGTCACCAGTTTTCTTTGTACCAAAGAAAGATGGCAAAAAGCGAATGGTCCAAGACTATCGGTATCTCAATGATTGGACCATCAAAAATAGCTACCCCTTACCATTGATCTCTGACTTAATCGATCAATTAAAAGGTGCCAAGCTTTTTACCAAAATGGACTTATGATGGGGATACAACAATATTAGAATGAAACAGGGAGATGAATGGAAAGCCGCCTTTACTATGCATAGGGGCTCTTTTGAACCTTTAGTTATGTTCTTCAGGCAAAGCAACTCGCCCACAACCTTCCAGAATATGATGAACGACATCTTTTATGACATGCACAAATGCGTCATCGTGTACATGGATAACCTTCTCATTTTTACCTTTACCGACGACCAAAAAGAACACGATGCCGCAGTACTGGAAGTGTTGAAAAGACTAAAGGATCATGATCTATTTGTCAAACCAGAAAAATGTGTCTTCTCAGCAACAAAAGTAGAAATGCTGGGAATGATTGTGACACCAGAAGGAATTTATATGGCTGAAGATAAGGTGAAAGAAGTCCTAAATTGGCCAGAGCCAAAGAATGTCAAAGGAGTCAGAGGATTTTTAGGTTTAGCAAATTTCTATCGAAGATTTGTCAAGGACTTTGCCATAATCGCTCGACCTTTAAACGACTTAACCAAAAAAGACAATCCTTTCAAATGGACTAATATTGAACAAGAGGCTTTTGATAAGCTCAAAAAGACGTTCACCACCACCCCGGTTCTAAGCTATCTGGATGAAAACACACCCTATAGATTAGAGTGTGATGCATCAGATTTTGCTACAGGAGCAGTGCTCTCTCAAGAGGAAAACGGCAAGTGGCACCCCGTAGCATTTTCATCCACATCTATGATGCCGGAGCAACGTAACTATCCAATTGCCGATAAAGAAATGTTGGCCATTATTAATGCACTAGAACAATGGAGACATCACCTAGAAGGCTCACATCACAAATTTGAAATTTGGTCTGATCACGCGAATCTCCAATATTTTATGAAAAATCAAGATCTAAACAGAAGACAGGCCAGATGGGCTCAGTTCTTATCAAGGTTCAACTATGAACTAATAAAGAAACCCGGAACGTCAATGGAAAAAGCCGATGCCCTCTCTAGATGAGAAGATCATGCAATAGGCATAGAAAATGATAATAAAGGGGTCACAATGATTTCAGAAGACAAAATCCGTAACACCGAGAAGATAAAGGTGGGAACGGCCGAAGAAGAGATCTTTGAAAGAGTGAAACAAGCTCAGGGCTCTCCAGAAGAGCTCCTAAAAATGGACGATAAAATCTATGTACCAGATGATACAGATTTACGGCAGAAAATCATTGAGCTCTTCCACGACTCAGTATTCGCCGGACATGGAGGAGAACAGAAAACTTGGGAACTGGCGTCCCGATACTACAAATGGGATGGAATGAGATCTCAGATCAGAGATTACACATCAAGATGCGATAGATGTGCCAGAATGAAGCCAACAAATCAGTTGCCTGGAGGATCTTTGAAACCTTTAGAAACACCAAAAGGACCTTGGCAAGAGATCTCTGCCGATTTCATAACGGACTTACCAAAAAGTAACGGATATGATACCATTCTAGTAGTGGTTGATAGATTCTCGAAGGAAGTATGCTTTATTCCCATGCAAAAGACAATCACTGCCTTGGGAACAGCTAAGCTTTATTGGGATAACGTTTGGAAAATCCATGGGCTCTCTGATTCAATAGTTTCAGATCAAGGACCCCAGTTCACATCACAAGTAATGAAGGACTTATGTAAAATGTTGAAGATCACGCCCAAGCTGTCAACAGCATTTCACCCGCAAACAGACGGGCAAACAGAACGAGTTAACAGGGACCTTCAACAATATCTTCACCTTTTTACAGCTGAAAAACAAGATAAATGGGCTGAATGGCTGAGCCTAGCCCAGTTTAATTATAACTCAAAAATACATATGGCCACGGGACATGCGCCGTTTGAAGTCACACGCTCTTATCACCCGAGGATGGGAATAGAGCCTAAAGAAGAAAGAACCCCGGCAGGAACAGAGTTTATAAAGGACTTTTCTGGTACCTTTAGAGATGTAAAAAGAAATCTCGAAAAGGCACGTGATCAGATGGTCACGTGGGGTCATAGCCGGAGATCGCCAATGAATTACGCGATCGGAGACAAAGTTTGGCTCTCCATGGCCCATCTCAACCTTTGCCACTCGACACGGCTTACGCCAAAATTAACAGAACGATTTATCGGGCCATACAAAGTCATAGACCTAATCGGAGATAACGCTGTGCGCCTCCAATTACCGTCTAACATGCGCATTCACCCGGTAGTGAACGTAAGTCGCATAAAGCCTTATCGAGAAAGGCTCCCGGATCAACCAGTCGTGGAACCCACTCCAATGACTGTGGACAAAGAAGGTTTTGAAGAATGGGAAGTTGAACGGATCGTGGCTTCTCGTCTCCGAAGAGGGGGACTCCAATACTTAGTTCACTGAAGAGGTTATCTCGAGGAAGATCGCACTTGGGAACCTGAAAGTAATTTATTACACGCCAAGGACACTATTCACGACTTTCATAATGAAAACCCCAATACTCCTAGACAGATGCGGACTACACATACAGACTTCCTAAAAATGCCTTGGAGAAAACTAGAGAATGACACCAAGGGACCACCACCTATCATGGGCAGATTGGAGATAGATCCTGATGGAATATGGTCAAAAGAGTATGAATAATCTGTTAGAGAGCAGCAATTGCCTCTTTGGAGAGTTCACCATATCTCCTCAATCATCTGGAATCTGATTCTAGACGGGGGGTAGTGTTGAAAACACGTCTTTTTCCCTACGTTTTCTACTTAGCAAACACATAAACTTTGACTTAACCATATAATGGTTAGGGTTGACCTCACGGTCACGTGACATGGATACTGACTCGTTTTACATAACATTCTTTACGTAAGCATCTAGACCGATGCCTCATGGTTATGTTTCTCTTCCATATGATAGAACCACATGCTTCTCTTCTTTTTGATACACATGCATTTTATTTCCGTTTTACGCCTACCAGGAATAGTAGTCATTGTATTCTGTATATAGTTAACGTGCCAGCCCTAAGGTGGTCTGTGCACTGTAGCAAGTACTATATATACCTATGCAATCTATGGCACAAGACTCAGTTCAGTCTTGTCGCATTCCACCTCATCTACTGTGCTCCTAAGTCAGGACTAGTGTGAGCTTAGACCTAAGCTGTATGGCAACAGGTGTAGGCTTCAAAGACCCCATAATGCCATGAGGGGATACTGAGAATGAACCATCAGTGAGAAGGCCAAGCTGTTTATAGAGGCCACCACTATCAAAGACCAAGATGTCTACTCAGAGCAAGGTGCTTATGCCTATAAATGATTTGCAGTAAAGACAAGATCACAAATGAGAACATATTATAGAAGAGAGAAGAAATGTGACTGTGTGCATGGTACTGCTATACTACTACCACTTGCAGAATATGCATAAGATACAAGTGTTGCAATGGTGCACAGTTACAGAGAAAATTTTTTTCATTGCTGCCTTATTCAATGTTTATGGCCAGGTTTGCATCTGGAATCTGCCACTTGCCCTGAGTGCCTGGCCATGAGGGGATAATAGAAAGGAGTACAGAAGTATATGGAGTATAATGAATGGAATGATGAAGCTCTTAGCCTTCACTGTATGGTATCTAGCTTCAAGCCCACTGATACTAGCTTTATGAGATTAGAGTGTAGGCTGAATGCCACAAGAACTAGTCTGGAGTTCTTGGGCTTGTCATATTGCACTTTTATATACTACAGCAATCTATGCTGACTACTCTACTATGACTCAAGATATGATCCAAGCATATCTACTGACTAAGTTGATGCACAGCATTAGTAAGCTGCTAGCTAACAAGATTTAATACTTGCTATCTAGGTTTGCCATAAGGCACTGGCTTCTATCTAATGGAAGCGAAGTCATGGACATTAAATACAGCCATGCACAGCATGGAGATTAACTACATGAGGCTTCTATCCCTATTAGATCTTATTAAATACATGGTGGAATTCCCAAGCGATGGCTCAAGCTTCAAAGGAATTACATAATATGTCTTAGCTCACACTGGTAGATCCAGTACTCTCATAAGAAACTAAGTCATTTAAAGTCTGAAACTGTATAGAACTTAGGCAAGAAAGTGACATGGTCATGTGATGCGAAAGCTGACTAAGCACTGAAATTACTACACTACCCCCCATCTAGGGGTCGAATTTCAGGTGATCAACAACAGAATCCTGTTTCGTGAAGTTTTCTTAAGGCTGAAATCTTAGCTGACTATAAAAGTTTTCCAATGATATCCTTATCTTTCTAGGGGCATTGGGGTTCTTTTAGTAAAACTTGGATATCACATCCCATGTGTGCTCTAGGTTTGCCACTGGCTCCCAAGTGTGTTCTTTATCTGAATACCCTTTCCAATGGACCAGATACTGGAGACCTCTTCCTCTGAGGCAGGAATTGACTATGTAATCAACTTCCCATTCTTTCTGACCTTCATCATCCACTTCAACTGAATTGAGTGCCTGCACTGGTTGCCCTTCTAGGTGTTTCTTATATGATTTAATGTGACTTACATTCACAACCAGATGAATGCACATGCTTGCTGGTAATTGGAGCCACACTGCGTTATCTCCAATGAGCTCTGTTACAATTTACACTTCACCGTACACTTATTTCCTTTTTCAGCGATGACTCCCACACAGTTACAGTTCCCTTCCACTTGCTCATCATCGCCATTCCTCCTCCATTTATGATCCGTTCCGTCCCATGTTTCACCCATTCACTCATATGGCACCACTTTTGCATATTCTTGCGTCATATGATGCCTTACGAGTCATACTGACTCATATTTCATATTTCTTGACATACAACATTTCCTGCTGTCATACAGATACACCTCCTGACAGCGCCTACCTGACAGCACCTCACTTCAGGTATACTTAGTCTCCATTTCTTTCACACTGTCCCGGTACCCTCTACCCTGACAGCTGCCCATTAGGGGTAACACCTTGTTTCACCCCTGTCTATATAAACCCTACGCTAGCATAGGAACTCCTCACATTTAGTCTACCTCGCAACTAGCACTGTTCCTGTACTAGCTGCTGAATCCTAAACCCATTCCTTGCTCACCTTCCTCATGCTTGGTCTACCTCATCGCAATCCTTGCAAGCCTTGCTTTTAGGAAGATTCACCTTACCACTGTCGCATGTAAGTCCTTGTCCACGCTCCAGAGTTCACACCTTGCAGGAGCAGTCTAAGAGGTTCTACGCACATTCCTACCCGGACCATGCATAACAAGCTCAATGATCTCATATGGACCAATATATTGCTCTGTTAATTTACTTGATAAGCGCTCTGAGTGCCTAAGATCTAAATGGGCCATGGAGAGCCAAACTTTGTCTCCAACCACAAACTCTGTTGGCAATCTTTGGCTACAACCCCATGTGACCATGTGATCATATGTCTTCCTCAGGTGGTCCTAAACACTAGTGAAGGTACTGGAAAAGTCTTTGGCAAATTCTTCAGCTGCTGGCACCTTTGCCATTTCTGGTTCTATCCCCATCCAGGGGTGATATGAACATGTGACATCAAATGGTGCATGTCCTGTGGCTGAATGAATCCTAGAGTTGTAGTTGAATTGGATAAGACTCAGCCATTCACTCCAATCCTTCTGCTTCTCTGCCATAAACAACCTGAGATATTGCTGGAGATCTTGGTTGACTTGTTCTGTCTGCCTGTCCATTTGTGGGTGATACGTGGTACTAAGCTTTGGCATAATCTGTAGCATCTTGCACAGATCTCTTATAACCTGTGAAGCGAACTGGGATCCTTGATCTGATACAATGGACTGTGGAAGGCCATGGTGCTTTCATACATTATCTTGGTAAAGCTTTGCTGTTCTAAGAGCTGTTACTGTCTTGTTCATGGAAATGAAGATTACTTCTTTTAAGAATTGATCTATGATTATGAGAATGCTATCAAAGCCATTACTAAGTGGCAGATTGGTAATAAAATCTGTGCTAATCTCTTTCCATGGTGCATGAAAGGCATCAAGGGGGTGAATCAACCCTCCTGGGGATTTATTCGATGGCTTCATCCGAGCACACCTGTTACATCAGGAGCAATAATCTATTATGTGACCTTTCATCCCTGGCCACCTGTAATATCTTGAGGCTAGCTCATAGGTCTTATCAATGCCTTCATGCCCTGCAAGGGTAGAGTTGTGATATAAACTGATTACTTGTTGATGTAATGGTCCTTCTGGAATGAGGATCTTTCTATCCATCAACTCAATCTCAGCAGGTAAGCCCTGTGCTTCTTTAATCTTACTGAGAAGCTCTTTTTCTTTAGTACAAACCCATACTGGAACCAATCTATGGATTTTTGATTCAGGGATCATTATGACTCCCTTATTGTCTTCTTCTATCCTGATAGCATGATCTTCTCTTCTTGAAAGAGCATCTGCTTTTTCCATGAAAACTCCAGGTTTCTTTACTAATAGGAAATTGAATCGGGAAAGGTATTGTGCCCAGTGTGCTTGTCTTCTATTAAGGTTCTGGCCCTTCATGAAGTACTGGAGATTTGCATGATCTGACCAGATCTCAAACTGGTGTTTAGTGCCTTCTAAATGGTGATGCCATTGTTCTAGACTATTGATGATGGCCAGCATCTCTTTATTGGCAACCAGATAGTTGCATTGTTCTGGCATTATTGAGCTCAACACGAAAGCTACTGGGTGCCATTTGTCATCTATTTGCTGACTAAGGACTGCTCTGGTGGCAAAATCAGAAGTATCACATTTCACTTGGTAAGGGGTTTCCTTATCCAGATACATGAGTACCAGTGCTGTGATAAATAACTTCTTCAGCATATCAAATGCTTCTTGCTCTTTGTTGGTCCAGACAAATGGTTTATCTTTTTTGGTTAGGTCATTCAATGGCCTTGCCATTATGGCAAAGTTCTGTATAAAGTGATGATAGAAATTGGCCAGACCAAGAAAGCCTCTTACTCTCTTGACCATGGTAGGTACTGGCCAATCAAGCACTGCTTTCATCTTATCATCTGCCATATAAATTCCTTCTGGGGTAACAATCATGCCTAGCATTTCAACTTTTCTTATGAAAAAGAAGCACTTTTCTGACTTTATGAATAGATTGTTATCCTTTAGCCTTTTTAGGACTTCTTTCATGACCCTGTCATATTTCTCTTGGTTATCCAAAAACATAAAGATAAGGAGATCATCCATATATACAATGGACACCTGGTGCATATTATAGAAGATATCGTTCATCATGTTTTGAAATGTGGCTGGGCTATTGCTTTGCCCAAAGAACATGACCAGTGATTCGAAACTGCCATGATGTGTGGTGAATGCTGCCTTCCATTTGTCTCCCTTTTTCATTCAGATATTGCTATAACCCCATCTCAGATCCATCTTAGTAAACATCTTTGCTCCTTTGAGTTTGTCGATGAGATCTGATATTAGTGAAAGGGAATAACTATTCTTGACTGTCCAGTTATTTAAATACTGGTAGTCCTGGACCATTCTCTTTTTGCTGTCCTTCTTAGGTATAAAGAAGACCAGTGAGGTCATTGGTGACTTGGATGGGTGAATATAACCCTTTCTCAATTGTTCATCAATAAAGTCATCAACTTCTTTCCTTTCTTCAGGTGATATTGAATAGAGTTTGGCCTTTCTAGGCACAAAGCCAGGTTTTAGATCAATCCTGTGATCCCATGGTTTATGAACTGGCATCCTTTTCAAAGATTTCTTTGAAAAGACATCATAGAACTCATGTAGGTACTGTTTTGGGACAAGTTCTTCAATGATTGTTTCCCTTTTTTCAGGAGGCCTATCTAAGGCCTTAATCTTTGGATAAACGTGGGATGCGTTTTCTATTTCTTGATCAATCAATGATCTCATGAATACCGTTCTATCTTTGAGAAGGTAGCAGCTTCTTGGACATCTTTGGAGTTTGACTTCTCTGGTGGCCCAATTAATTTCTGGGTTATGTTTCTCTAGCCAGGTAAACTCTAAAATTAACTGGTTCTTTCCCAAGTCAGTTACTTCTGCATAATCTTCTCTCAATGTCCTTGGTAGTCCATGATTAATTCAGCGGAATGGGTGATATCTCCTACTGAATTCTTGGTTCCATCAATGTTAAAGACAGGTATTGCCTTCTCCAAAGGTACCATCTTTACTCCATTTTCTTTAGCCCACTTCTGATTGAGAAAGCTTCCATTTGCTCCACTATCTAGGAGCACTTGAACCTTCTTCATATTTCCCTTTTTGATAAGATTAGAGATCTGTACCTCAAGATTCATCTCCTTTTGCTGATTTATACTGCATACTAGGATTCATTCTGGAAAATCCAAATCCATTCCATACTTTTTTTGTATTTTTGTTGTGACCAAATTAAGCCTGGATTCCTGTCCAGCACACTCGTTTTGAGATGTGGTCTCAGTGATGGATTTAATTCCTGTGCTACCAAAAGCTTCTTCACTTCACTTAGTTTCTTCTAACAAAGCCACTTCTGATAGTGGTGCCATATTGATCTGCTCTATGATCATCTGAGCAATCCTATCTCCTACAGCTACTGAGAAATCTTCTTGTCCATGATTAAATATACAGATGAACACTTCTCCTTGATAGTCCGAGTCTATTACTCCTGCTCCTATTCCAATCATCTTTTTTGATGCTAAACCGCTTCTTGGTGCAACTCTTTCATAGAACCCTTCTGGAATCTGAATTTGGATGTGAGTATTCACAAGTTCTTGTTGTCCCGCAGGGATCTTGGCTTCTTCTGCTACATATAGGTTGTGACCTGCTGTGGTTTCTGATCCTTAGGTCAGAATTCTAGCTAACTCAGAGGTTTTACATATTTTTATGGGTTTTAGGGTTTTTGTAAGGGAATATATGTCCAAAATTAACTTGGTAGTACAATCTATCTCACAGTGGTCATCGCCATTGTCCCTATCATCCCTTAAATGGGTAAATCGATTCTGAAAATTAAATATAGTATTCTCCTGTCTGTGGGCCTTCTGAGGTTCCAGATTCCTCAGTTGGCACATCCTTTTCTCTTCTGGTCTAATGACATTGCATCTTTAATTGCGGCAATGGCTGCCTCTGGGTTGAAATTCTTTATGAGCTTGGTGATATTGAGCCTTTGCTGATCATCTCATGTGACAGCTGCTTGATCTGGTACTGGAGCCTCCTTGCTAGGACCAGAATCCATTGCTTGAACCCTCTTCCCTTGGACTCTTCCATTGGAGTGCTTTGAGCACTCCTGCCTATGTCTGCCATTGAAGAAATGACACTTAGTACATTTCTTGTTCTTCAGCTTTTTACAATCATGGGCAAAGTAATTTCCTCCACAATTATAGCAGCCCTTTTTGATGGCATTGATGTCCATGGCATTAGGATCTCTAGATCTCTGGGTTCTAGATGATCCTGCTTCGGCATTTCCATATTGGGTATTATTCTTCCTGTATGTGCCCCCCACAGTTGTAAAAAAGAAGGCATCTTGTGCCTCTCCAATAGCCTTAATATGTTTGAGGGTCATCCTAATCAAAAGGTTTCTTTTCTCCTGATAGAAGAGCTGCCTCCTAATCTCTTCTTTTATGTTTTCTTCTAGGACCCACACTGCCATTATTTCCTCAATGAATTCTGGGTCGTAAATTCCACAAAATCTGGTTAAGTAATTGTGGGTAAATTCATAAGCCCCTTGTTTGCAAGCCCTTAATTGATTAAGGATGTAATCTCTTTGATTTCCTGTAAGAAATCTCATCCTCAACTCCTTCTCAATTTCTTCAAGTCCTGGCCAGCAAAAGTCTTCCAGGATCTTATTATCATTTTTGTACTGCTTAATTTTTATTCTTGCCCAGGTCGTAGCTGCTATCCCCTGGGGAGTCTCCAAGTTTCCTACTCTGAACAAGACTCCAGCTGTCAATTGTTCTTCCATAAAGTAAATATCTTTATTATAATTTAAAAATATCTGCATAGCTGTCCACCAATTCTCAAAATTGCTTGCTTTTCCATCAAGTTTCCCTGGGTTTGGGTAGGGGTTGACCTTTTTAACAAAGGTCCTTATAGCACTTCCCGCTTCTTGTGCAGCTGTCTCCAGCTCGCGTTTTTCCTTTTCCAGTCCTGAGACTTACTTTAGTAAATTGTTGACCACCCTTCTGTATAGCAGACAAGCTGCTAGGCTGGGATGTCTGCAACACCAGCCACCTATGTGCCACCAGTTGTGGACTTATGCACAGGCCATCACTAGCAAGTACTAGGGCTAAACCCCAATATACTAGATCTGGGGATCTAGTGGGGACATTGTGGGACCTTATATACTGTAGGTACATGTGCATGGACCATCTGTGAATGACTATATGTAGTAACTACCTATGAGCATCTGTTGACAATACCCTATACCCTATATTATGTAAGGGTCCATCATGCGAGGGCAGCGGACACTCTTGTTATACCTTGTGTGTCAGCTCAGCTAACACTCCATGACCTCTCCACGATCTCGGCCATTGCCAAGGTGTAGTGTATCTGCTACATTCTGAGGGCATCAAGCTTGTTGCTGCCACTTCCTAAGGGTTCTCCCGACATTCTGAGACTTGGGGAGGAGAACATAGGAGATGAGGTGGGGATTTCTGAGAATGGGTGATTGAGATTGGAAGACAGGTTGCTCAATCTCTTCTTCTACTTTTATGAAGACTTCTTCTTTGTCTTCAAGATCTGAAACAGCTAATGCTTTATCTTTGAAGTTTTCTGGATAGTAAAGCACAAGGTCATCGAACTCAAGTGCTTGTCTTTGGCCGTGAATAGGCTCTGGTGGCAGTGGGGTTGGGTAATAGTTGAACCCTTCATTGATATTGTTTGGGTTGACTTGTTTCAGCTGAAACCTTTCCCAGAATTCAAGGGTTCTGGTGAGTTATTGGTGAACTGCCTCTTGGTAAGCCTCTCTTGTGGGGAACATTCATTCATATATAGGGTGCAAATGTGCAAATGTATACTACTGTCTGGAGAACTGCATTCCCTCCAGATGATCTCTGGTCAATATCCTCCTAGATGATTCTACTATGTGTGAAAAGTGCAGACACAAGCTGCTGAACTGAAGTTCGAAGAAAAGGAACTATAGTAATGAGGTTGGCTTTAACTGCTTAGCACTGCTCAAGGTGTCCTCAGGAGAGCCTAGAGTGCATCTCCTCTTTAATCCCCTATCTGGGATGTTTTACTTAAAAGTGGAAAGTACACAGGCAGTAGTGCCCAGGCAAAAGTAAAGGTATGGTAGATCCTGTTAAGCCTTGGGTCTGGCTGTAGCTACCATTTAACGATTGGCAATCAATGTTTAAGTAGCAGAAGAGTGGGAGTAAAGTAAAGAAGACTAGTTCTAATAAAGCTCTTAGCCTTCACCATATAGTGTCTAGCTTCAAGCCCACTGATACTAGCTTTATGAGATTAGAGTGTAGGCTGAATGCCACAAGAACTAGTCTGGAGTTCTTGGGCTCATTGCATTGCACTTTTATATACTACAGCAATCTATGCTGACTACTCTACTATGACTCAAGATATGATCCGAGTGAATCTACTGACTAAGTCAATGCACAGCATCAGTAAGCTGCTAGCTAACAAGGTTTAATACTAGCTATCTAGGTTTGCCATGAGGCACTGGCTTCTATCTAATGGAAGCAAAGTCATGAACATTAAGTATAGCTGTGCACAGCATGGAGATTAACTATATGAGGCTTCTATCCCCATTAGATCTTATTAAATACATAGTGGAATTCCCGAGCGATGGCTCAAGCTTCAAAGAAATTACATAATATGTCTTAGCTCACACTGGTAGATCCAGTACTCTCATGAGGAACTAAGTCATTTAAAGTCCAAAACTGTATAGAGCTTAGGCAAGAAAGTGACATGGTCACATGATGTGAAAGCTGACTAAGCACTGAAATTACTACAAATGAAGGTTACAAGAACAAACAAAGTGAATAAAGTAATGGAGTTCAAGAAAAGTCTTACCAGATTTTCACTTGCCAAAGTTTTCCCTGAAAAGAGCCTTCAAAGTACAAAGTGTCAACAAATCCTTTCACAGTGAAGAACAGAAAAGCAAATGTGCTTATGTGGTATTGCAACAAAAAGATCAAGATAATGCATAAAGAAGGGCATAGGATAAGCTCCTCACTACAAAAAATGTTATAAAGTGAAAAAGTAGTCATAGAGTTCCTCACATCTATGAAATCTGTCCCAGCTAAAGGATGAGATGATGAAGAGTGTTGCTTAAAAAGTAGTTACTACCAAGGGAGTAAAAATTCATTCCCTCACACATCCATAGTACTGATCTGCATACAAGAAAGCACATAGCCATTGTAGGTTATTTGGAATCTGATCTTAAAGGAGGGCATAGTATAGTGAACACTGCACTAACCTAGCATTCCAATATGGGCATAGCTAACCCCACATGGACATAACCATGGAAAAGGATAAGGGTTAGCTAAGGGTTATTGCTGACTAAGTGATATGTCTAATATAGAAAGGAGTCTGGAATAGCCTAGGCTACATAGCCTCAATAGACTATTGGATACATGAGGCCAATGCCATCAAATGGTATTGTAATAGGCATGACATAATAGTCTGCTGCCCTTGCATTGGACCTTCTATATATAGTTATACTGTGATACATCTACTTAGCTAGTTATTATAGTAGGTAGAGTGCAGTATGGTCTATGCACATAGCCTGTAGATATATAAGGCCTATCAATGCCTTGGCTAGAATCCCAGTTCTAGCTTATTGAAAGTTATAGCTCAATACTCCTATGGGAGCTCTAATGGCAGCCTGGGATAAGTCCTTTATTGAAAGACATAGAGTTGTGGCTTGTGTCTTCACACACTGAAGCTTTTAATTTGACACTGTACAGCACCTGGCCTCAAGCCCACTGGATACTAGCTTAAGAGATTAGAGTGTAGGCTGAATGCCACAAGAACTAGTCTGGAGTTCTTGGGCTGGTTGCATTCCAATATATATACTACAGCAATCTATGCTGACTATACTACTATGACTAAAGATATGATCCAAGCATATCTACTGACTAAGGCTGATACACAGCATTGGTAATCTGCTAGGTAACAAGGTTTAATACTCACTATCTAGGTTTGCCATGAGGCACTAGCTACCATCAAATGGAAGTAAAGCTATGCTGATGATGATTAACTGTCAAGAGGAAATTAAGTACAGCCTGTGCACAGCACAGAGATTAACTACATAAGGCTTCTATCCACATTAGGTTAAATTACATGGTGGTATTCCTGAGTGATGTCTCAAGCTATGAAGGAATAATGTAATATGCTTAGCTCATGCTGGTAAATCTAGTACTCTTGTGAGGAACTAAATTATTTAAAGTCTGAAATGAACTCAGAGCTTAGGCAAGAAAGTGACATGGTCATGTGATGTGAAAGCTGACTAATGCACTGAAATTACTTCACTACCCCCTATCTAGGGGTTGAATTCCAGGCAACCTACAATGGGGTCCTGCTTCATAAAATTTTCTATTGAGCAGAAGCCCATGTGACTGCAAAAATCTTCCAATGTCATTTGTATCTTCCTAGGGGTATTGGGGTTTCTCCAGTAAAACTTGGAAATCACATCCCATGTGTGCTCTAAATTCATCACTGGCTCCCAAGTGCATTCTTCATCTGAATACCCTTTTCAATGGACCAGGTACTAGAGATCTCTTCCTCTGAGATGGGAATTGACTATGTAATCTACTTCCTATTCTTTCTGACCTTTGTCATCTACTTCAACTGAATTGTGTGCCTACACTGGTTGCCCTTCTAGGCATTCCTTATAAGGCTTAATGTGACTTATGTTCACAACCAGGTGAATATGCATGCTCTGGAGTAATTGGAGTCACACTGTATTATCTCTGATGAGCTCAATGATTTCATAAGAATCAATGTATCACTCTATTAATTTACTTGATAAGTGCTCCAAGCACCTAAGATCTAGATGGGCCATGGAGAGCCAAACTTTGTCTCCAATTGCAAATTCTATTGGCAATCTTTAGCTATGACCCCATGTAACCATGTGATCACATGCCTTCATCAGATGATCCTGAATACTAGCAAAGGTACTGGAAAAGTCCTTGGCAAATTCTTCAGCTGCTGGTGCCTTTGCCATTCCTGGTTCTATCCCCATCCTGGGGTGATATGAATGTGTGACATCAAATGGCACATGTCCTGTGGCTGAATGAATCCTTGAGTTATAGTTGAATTGGGCTAGGCTCAGCCACTTACTCCAATTCTTCTGCTTCTCTGCTGTAAACAACTGGAGATACTGCTGGAGATCTCAGTTGACTCTTTCTGTCTGCCTGTCTGTTTGTGGGTAGTATGCCATACTAAGCTTCAGCATGATCTATAGCATCTTGCATAGATCTTGCATGACCTGTGAAGTGAACTGGGATCCTTGATCTGATATG